>JAEIFJ010000011.1:0-149902 GCA_018903435.1 Leucophenga varia
AAAAAAATCACCGATAGTGATTTTTTGCCAACACTAAACACGAACACTCTTTAGACTTTTCTATAATATGCAAACGTTGGTGCATAACCAACAACAAAAGAGTCACTCTGTAAAAATTTCCCACTTTGGAAGTTCTATGGAACATTCTTTCTAATTGGCTTTCCTTAGAAACATTTCTCCCACTTCAAAATATATTTGAAAAACTTTTTTTACAACACGGGAACGTAGGTGCATAACGAACGTCGACAGCGTAATTTTATACTTTCTCCGCGTGTTTCTTAAATGATTTTGCACCACGGTTTTCGCATTACACTTAACCAAAATATATATTTTTTTTAAATCTTCTTAACATATCTTGACATAAGTTTCTTAACTTGATTCATTCACAAAAATTTCAGCTTAAAGAAATTTCGCTTTCGATACGTTAAATCTGCTATACGTACAACTCACTATCCTTATAACGCTTTCTCTTTCACTCACACCCTTTTCTAAATCTCTCTCTCTTTCTTACTCTTTTAGCATTGATAAAAATTAATTAATGATTTAATTACTAGCACTTCCAAAAAGTAATTTGCTTGTTCAAACAGCATGATTAAGCGTGACACATCAAGCCAAGTCAAGCAAAGCAGGCAACATAGCCAATGGACTGACATACAAGATGCTAGGCGGCAACTTGTAAGCCCCACTTTCATTTTCTTACAAAAACAAAAAGCACAACAAGTGAATATGTATCTACATACATTTATATTTAATGCTGCTACTTCTGCTGCTGCTGTTGCTGGTAGTGAGGAAGAGACACCCATTCCGGACTTGGTCGTCGTCGTCGTCGTCATGGTCAGCACAATGTTAAAGATGATGCTGAAGATCCGATTCGATTCGATACGTTTCGAACCGCCGCAGAAGAAAGTTGTTCTCACACATTAATTATATTATACGCTCATGTCGTGCGTTGAGGGGGAATAATAAAAACACACACGTTGAACGCTGACCAAAATCAAAAAAAAAAAAAAAAAAAAAAATAATAAAATAAAGAAAAAATGCGTAGAGCAAATTTCAAGTTAACGAAAAAAAAAATCATTCGTTCGATTCATCGATTTTCAAAGAAAAAAACGCATATTGAAGAAAAGCAAAGATACATATCAATATATTTTTTGTATCTGTGCTTTCTTTCTTTAGTTTGAGTGTTTTTCTTATTGTGTACGCATTTCAAAAGAAATGAAATACTTTAAAATGTTGCCATGTCGTTTCAGTTCAATTGATCCCAAACTCTGCCTGCTGCTGATTTTGACTGTCCGATCTTGTCGCGCTTTTTAGTTGAACATGTTGTTGTATGGCCCATGATTAACCGTTAATAAAAAAATGAGTTACTGAAAAAACGACAACAACAACAAAAAAAAAATCGAAGGTGAAACACATTCGAAAATCGTGCACAAATTTCATTCATGACTGGAATTTTTTTCTTGGTAGTTGAGAGGGCTATTTTTAATGCATTGTATACTTGGATATATTTTGCTCTGTTTTGTGCGCTACATAAAACTCAAAAAAATTGGATTTTTATGCACTTGCAATGTTTGTAATATTCCAAAGTTTACGTCGGGGTCACCAATATTAATTTAATTAAATATTGGTGACCCTGACTAAAATCTATATGCAAGGAATACTTTTTGGAGAATAAATTCTTTACTCATGTTCAAGTTAAGGCTGTTTTGTTGGATCGTTGTTGTATATTGCTAAAATATGAATCTTCAGCGAATGAATTTTTAACTCAAGTCAATTTTTTTTTTGTATCTCAAAAAATATCTATTTTCTTCTTATTAAATCAAGTGCATAAAAGCTTTGGTCTTACAAAACTTAACGCCATTTTTTCTTCTTATATTTTATTTCATTGTTTTCTGCACAGTCCACAGATACCTTTTATTACACCTCAACCTTCAGATTGTATTTTGGGCAGCTCATTTGTTAAACGATTTATTGCTTTGACTTCTTTATCGGCGAACAAACGACAAAAAAGCCAACAACGACGACGACATTGGAAGAAATGAAGCTTAAGTTTGTATGACAAAAGTTTGTGGTATGTGAAGCCATCGAATAAAAAATTGGAGAAAAATTAAGAGGCGGGTGCCAACGAAAAAAAATAAAAGAATTTGTAACTGTTCAACTCTTTTGCTCGATTTGTATGCCAACTAACTGACAGCTTTGTAGTATTGCTTTCTGATGGTTCAATTACCAATCTTTTAAGCGAAAAAAAATTACTGATAGCTGCAATTTACATGCGAGTGAGCATATAATTATAACAGACTTTAGGCTTTCTTTCTTTTATCCAAAATATTGTTTTTTCTTAAAGCGCGAAAGTTATAAAATTTAAATAACAGCCGTTCCAGTCAGTCCGTCTGACGTTTGATTCGTATTTTTGGTGTTTCATAAAGACGCCCTTTTGGGTTGTAACCCAGGCGCTAGCTGGGGATTAAGTAGTAGCTTTGTGTCAGGATTTTTCTGGGTTAACGGATGCGCTTTTTTTATGAAATTAGCTGTTATAAATATTTAATGATTAGCTGTGTGTGTGTGTGTGTGTTAATGAAAGGTATTGCAGTTATTTGAATGGAATTTTTGGTAATTGAGGTTTACGTGTTTTCATTAATTTAATTGCTTTTAGCAATGGAAAAACTGTATTTCGATGCATAATAACTTGTAAGGGCTGAACAGACAGCCAGTGTCGTTGTAGCGCAGGTTCAATTTTTTATGACGTCGGGGTCACCATGATAAAGAAGATTTTAATCTTTTATGGTTAGTTGTTTGTTTCATGTGTATATTTTTTACTTTAATTTTACCTCTATTTTTTATTCTCCCTGCTCCCTGCGGAGCTTTTAGACTCGACAACCAACTTTCTGTCTGAAACCCCAAGCTGGCCATAAAGTATTTAGGTTCTCACGTCACCAGGTCAAAGTTGATTAGGGACTCTAAAAAGCGGCTGAACGAAATCAGCCAACATAATTCAATCATCTTTTCGTGGGTCCCGGGGCATAGCGATGTCCCCGGAAACTAGACCGCAAACCGACGACGCCAGGGAAGGATCAGCCTAGCGCCTCCCAACCAGTAACTCTCTGCCAATAGCAACCATTTCGCCTTTTGGCCAATAAAAATTGGAACGATTTGGCCTAGGCTGGACGCAAAACGCTCAAACAAACTGTTCGAAAATTTAGGTAAAGACCTCGCTAGATTAAAATCTACCATAACGGGACACTGGCCCATCGGGGAGCATGAGGCCAGACTAGGGGCTACCGATCAATAGGCACTGCAGAGGTTGCCAAAAAGAGGACGCAACGGAAACGCTAGAGCACTTTCTGTGGACCTGTCCCCCACTTAGATCACACAGAATGCGGATACTTGGGAAATGGTAGGTCAGCTTGCTATGGACAATTCGTCCAATATTTGTCCCCTAAAACTTAGCACTTTCCTCAACTGCATAGGCTGGTTATGACGAGTCAGCTCTGAGCATAAGGCGAGATTTGCCTATGAGATTAGGTACACCAAAACGGCGCTTTGTGTGCTACTTCCTTGTGACAGTCCCATAGTAACTTTTATCTATCTATCTTTATTCTTTTCGATGGATTAAAAAATTGATTGAATTTACGGGAACACTTGTACTTTTAAATATCAAAATGAAGTTCATTTTATCACTCATTATATTATAATTTTTTTCTTTATTTTTTGCGCTGTTTTCTATTACAAACTGCATTGAAAATCTATTTAAAAATGTAAACAAAATAAGTTAAACAAACCTGTTGTCAAATGCCTGTAAAGAAAAAATCCACAGACTGGTCTATTGACCGACCATGCAAGAGAGCTTAGACTCTTGAAATCTTTTTTGGCATCATAATCAGCAGCAGAAGCAGCAAAATACGTAGTAGATGTGCAACTCGTAGACGAGTCTCTCAAAGTAAACAGCATCGTTAGCAGGCGGCTTTTGACGCTTATTAAGCGAAATGGCTTTGAAGAAGAAAATATCTCTTAGCAATGAATAAAAATGGAAACGTCAACAACATCGACGATGATGACGACGACGACGGCTACGGCGACACGGTTGTGTTGAATAGAAAAAAAAAAGTACAAAAAAGAAATATAAATAATATTAAATGAAAAATAAATAAAACTTTTAGTAAAACTGGAAATTGATTTAAGCCTAGCGACTGACTAGAGATCTAAGTACGTGCATACGTACGTACGTAAACGCAAACCGCGAAAATTGTCGTCGTCGTCGTCGTCGTCATCATTATTATTTGTACGTAAACAACTTTCCACTTGAGGCTTTTTTTTTTTTTTTTTTTCAACATGGTGCAAGTTGCTGCATTGCAGAAGAGTTTGCCTGAATCATGTTGCCACATGTTGTTGTGCTTGTTATTGTTGTTGCTGTTGACGACTTGGCGCAAATGGCTTGGCATGCGCAGCAAATTATTTGTTTGATTCGCTTTGCGATTTATATATAAATATATGAGTTTTATTTTTTATTATTTTGGTTTTTCTTTTTTTATTTTTTTATTTCATTTTTTTACCTAATAGCGAAAAAGTGAAATTTTTGTTGAAAAAGGCGGGAACACCAAAAAAAGAAAAAGTCATTTTGTAAATATTGACGCAAAAATTTATTGTTGATCCGTTTTTAAATGACTTTGATTGACATAATTAATAAATTCCGTGACTTTATTAGCTGTTATTATTGCTGTAGTTGTGCTTTATTGGTTTGCATGATTGATTGATGTTTTTTCTTTATGGAGAAAAGTAAAGAATTTTGGAAAATCTTGAAAAGATTTTTTAAATTTATTAATTGTTTTTGTAAATATGAAATTTTGCATACTTACAACGTAGGTTTAACGTATGTAAAGCGTCCGTTCAGAGTACGTTGATCATAAATAGATCATACGTAGATCCTACGTAGATCATACGTAGATTTTACGTAGATTATACGTGTAGATTATACGTAGATCATACGTAGATCATACGTAGATCAAACAAAGATCATACGTAGATCTTACGTAGATAATACGTAGATCGTTCATATTTCTTACTTAGATCATTCGTAGATCATACGTAGATCTTACGAAGATCATACGTAGATTTTACGTAGATTATACGTAGATCATACGTAGATCATAAGTAGATCATACGTAGATCATACGTAGAGCATACATAGATTATAAGTAGATTATACGTAGATCATACGTAGATCATACGTAGATCATACGTAGATCGTTCATATTTCTTACTTAGATCATACGTAGATCATACGTAGATCTTACGTTGATCATAGATTGCCAAAAAGAGTTTGTAGGATATGCAGAATTTTTATCAAACGCTCAAATTATTTGTAGAAGAGCATTTGGAAACAAAAATACTTATGCCGAAGACACAGATTATATTTTGTTGTACTTGCGGATATGCTGAGATAGTGCTGAGAATATTTTTATGCGTTCAGTTTGTATGAAGATCGAAATAGTGCTGGAAAAAAATATTTTTTTCAAATATATCACTGTGCCCAAAAATAAGTTAACATTCGAATTTTGAACTGCGTGCGTTAAAGCAATTGGAGAATTGATTTCTTATTTTGATTGCCAGGACTATCTTTGACATCCCTGCCAACTTACGCGTCAAAGTATTCATAAGCTTTGTGGTGTCAGCTGCTTAAAGTGACTTTCTCGTTTTTTGCTATGTCAAAACTTGTTGAGTAAAGAATTTGCATTTAATTTCAAACATTTTGCTGTAAGATATTCCTTGAGGCTGGTGCAGAAAGTTTTTGGTGATGTCGTAAAAAAAGTATTTTCAAGTGGTATAGTGAGTACCAAGCAGGCCGTGAACGTTTCAAAGCGACCTGGGCAAACATCAGCCTTAACCGACGAAGCTCACGTTCATAAAATTTGAAAATTTGTGATGGAAAACCGTCGATTAACGATTAGACCCCTTACTGATGGTATTGGCATATCGAAAGTCGTAGTCAACACAATTTTAAAAGATATTTTGGGCCTCAAACGCGTCAAATTACGAATGGTATCGAACATATTGATTATTAGGGCGGGTCGTTAAAAATGTTTTTTCGAATTTGGGACGCTAATAGGGCTCAAAAGCTGGAGTTCACATATCCAGACTTTGTGTACACAAACCGATTGCTGTAGGACGATGCCTTCCGTCTGCACATTGACGATGAAAATCGAAAATTTTAGGTAAATTCAATTTTCCTGCCCGATTATTTTGAAGACTTTAAGAGAGTTGGGACCATATTTGAAACGTTGACCATCAAACGGTATTTCTCTAGTCCCATTTTAAGGGGTAGCCCTCATACAATTTGTGTTTTTGCATTAGAAATTTCATTGTATCTTTTTTAGGTACGTCAAATTAAGTATAAATTATGCCTAAGACATTATCAATGAAATAGCCCAATATGGGTAGGACCAAAAAAAAAGTTTTTTATTTTTTCGTATAAACTCGAATCATAATGCTCCACAACCAAAACGCAATTTCGAGCTGTTCAAGAAGCTCAAAAGACCACTCCGGGGTCACCATTTTGAGATGTTAGAGCACATTCAAGAGAAAAAAAACTAGGGGTATACCTAATAACGATTATTTCAATTGCATCGAATATTGGAAAATCCGTTGGCATTAAATTTTTGCGTCGGGAGGGGAGTACTTTAAAGACGATGAAAAATTAATTTTCAAAATAAATGCAATAACATCCTTTCTTTGGGCTCAGTAGTAACTCAAAATTCTTTTATGGATATAACTCAAATATAACTCAAAAGAAAACAATATTCGAATGTGCAATTGTGATCAAAGATAAGTCTAGTTTGTTTTATTATAAATGATCCGCTTAAGTTGATTTCTTAATATTCAACAATGCAGCCTTGGAGATACGAACAAGTATTCAATATCCGTTTGCCTGTTTTTTTGAAATATCGAGCTGATATTTTGATACAAATTTTAACTTGTAATATTTACGTTAAATTACCAGCGCTCGTATATATATTTTTTATTTCTTTTTTTTTTTTTTTTTTTTTGCCATAAATTAAATATAATCACCCTTCGATTAATATTTTTCAATCAACATTTTCACATCGAAAAATGCTGCGCAAAATGCTTATCGTATAGCAAAATCATCTTCATCATCATCAGCTGCAGCAGCAGCAGCAACATCTCCTGCGGAAAATCAAAACGTGACTTCTTCGTTTTTTTTGTTTTTGTTTTTTTTTTTTCGCTGTAACTTGACATTTTCAGCAACATGAGCAAGTAGTGCGAATAAAATATTTCCCATGCCAATATTTTGTTTAAGCTTTGCGTGCCACAAAACACTCTCATCTCGTTATCAAATTAAATCAAACAAGTAGTTTGCCGACTTAGTTTGCTATTTTTTTTTTTTCAGTCTGGTAATTTAAATTCATTTTTTTAAGGTTTGGCTTTAATAGAAGTCGAATGGCAGAGCGCATCCCGCATTTGCTAATGTCACACGATGTTTAAATGTCAACTTTACTCTATACGTACAATTACATTTTAAATGAAACAGCAGCAGCAGTCAGTAAAGTAATAAAATAAAAAAAAATAATTGAAGAAGCCTCTAAATATAGTTGATGTATCATATTCATCAGATACATATTTAAGTCATGCATTTTATTTATGCATTTATTATTGAGCGAATGTCAAAGTATCTATGTATCTACAGATATTCTCATTCATTCATTCAGTCATTCCTTCGTTCACTCGTTAACTTTGTTAATTGAGTCATTTAGCAATTGTTGTGTAGGCGTGCTAAATATTTCAAGGAGTGTTTTTTTGTAATTTTGAATTATTTAGAACTTTATTAATGGAATTAATTCAATCAATAATAAATGTCTCTTTTTAAATGTATTTGATGTTCTCTTTTTTCTATTTCCTTTAAATAAATGCTTACGCAATGTTAGATGTTGATAAGAATAAATGTAAGTAAAATTTATTTTATAATTTTTAAATAATTATAAAATAATTGTTAAATATAATAAGCAAATAAATGTGTAATTAGTGCATGATATAATATCGTTTTTTATTTAGATATAAATAATATTATCGTCATTATATGTTTGTGCTTTAATAATGAAAGCATTAGTATTAAGAAGTTTTATTATACCCGTTACATATAGTGTAAACAGTTTGTTCGAAAGTTTGCAACGCATTAAAGGAGGCATCGGAGACCCCATAAAGTATATATATTATTGATCAGCTCGATGAGACGAATCGATTTAGCTATGTCCGTCTGTCTGTCTGTCTGTCTGTTGCGATTCGTTTTACTCGGAAAGTATTAAAGACATTGACCTGAAATTTGAAACTTAAGCTATATGAGCTCCTAATTAGTTTGTATGTCAGAACCAAGGTGCCACGCCCATTTTTAGATATAGCTTCCATACAAACTTACCATTTTTTTTTAATTTTTTGTATGAATATACGTATTATTTAGGAATATATTCACTCCAAATTGGGTGAAAACATTTCTTATGTCATCCAATGTCTTATCTAAGGTGCCACGTCCATTTATAGGTATAGCCTCCGTACAAACATACCGCCCATTTTCGAGTTTTATATGAACACATTTATAATTTCTGAATGAATTCAATTAAGTTTGGTAATATCAATTCCAATGTCCACCTAAGTGAACACTATCGTTATGGTAAGGATCGGGCTAATATAACATAAAGCCTCCATAGAAATTTGACCACATTCATCGTGAAATTTAATCTAAGCACATGGTGAACATTTAAAGTATTAAAAGTGTTGTGTAACGGGTATTTCAGCTTCGGTTCCACCGAAGTTAACGATTTTCCTTGTTTATGTCTCACTTATGGTAACTGCCCAGATTTGGAAAAACTGCCCAAAGAAGATATATCCACTTTACAGGGGTTTTAATAGCTCGTTCCAATATTAAATTTTTTCTGTTATATTGTATGTCCGACTACTTTTGATCGATATTGATTTGAAATATTCGATTCCATACCGTTTTAAGATATACCAATTATACAGGGGTGATACCGAAATCTCATAGTTTTGGTGTAAGTGACGAAATTGTCTGCGGAATTGAAAATACTCATTTGGAAGTTTAGCGTCATGTTGTAAAAGGGTTGTAGTCGGTACTCCAGTGAAAGCGTTTTCTGTGTTATCCCTGCTTTATCCGTAGAAATGCTTCACTTGTTAACCACAATTATGTTTAAAATATTTTATATTATATTTTGCATTATTCTATGATTCTCGGAAACAAAAAAATATAAAAAATTAAATAAAAGACCACAATATTTGAATTATTTTATTTATTTGTAGAAATATAACTACATATATAATTTTCGTTTTTTTTATATTATTCCAAAAATAAAACTCATTATATATGCACATACAATCATTATCCAATTTGCATAAAAATCGCCAAAACTTTTCAAAAAAATAAAAATAAATAAAAATTAAAATAAAATAATAAAGAAAAAAAGTTCTACCTACCCCAGTAGTCATGCAAATATGTACACTATGCCATATACCCGAACCAACAATGTTTATATGTCACCAGACTCATGCTTTATACATAAATCTACTTTTACACTCACAAACGTCACGTGTAGTCGGTCAGCGTTTCGATAAATTAAATCATTTTATATATTCCAACCGTAAAAATATATATTCTACTACAACACATCCACCTTCAACTTAAGCGCCATTCGTCAGCATTATTCAAAATGACTCATTTAGTCACGAATTTTATTTATATATAATTTTTTTTTTTTGCAAATATAATTCTGCATATATGCATGACGTCCATTTAGACTAAACCACTGACAATGTTTGAGCGAATCTGAGCGGAATTGGTAATTGTTATAAAAATGGGGACAAAAAATTGTGTACTTGTGAAAAAAGTAGCAAATTCTTTTTTTTTGTTTTTAGATCGCATAATAGATTTTGTAATGAGTTTAAAAATAGTTACGTATGAGATCATTTGGCAGTTAATATAAAATGTATAAAAATTTAAGCCAAACGGAGAAATGAAAATTTTATGGAAAAATTATTTGAAGTGAATCAAAATGAGTGATACTTTTCTGGAAAAGTATGAAACGACACACTTGAGGGTGACGGAACTGTATTTTTCACTAGCCCTGTGAGATTGTGGAAAAATAACTATATAAATCGATTCTTCAAAAAATTTGATGTTTTCCGATAAATTAATTTTTTTATTTCCAAATTATTCAAGAGAGAATTTAAAAAGAAAAAAACAAAAACATGACGTACCTTCACCCTGTACAAAAGTTTACGGTGTGTCCTCAAATGCGCAATAAACTGTTCATTCCATAATCAAAAAGGCCTACGCCATGTTTGTATTTGAACTATATTCGATTAAATTTTATTTTTAGAAAAATCGATTTAATCAAATCGAATTAAAATTTCGATTCAATCGAATTGATTTTTAAAAAATTGATTAAATCGAATTAAATTCGATTTGTAAAAAAAATCGATTTCAAACGAAATGATAATTGATATTTTAAATAACGATAATTGATTTTTAAAAATCGACTCAATCAAATCGATAAGTGATTAAAAAAAAATTGATTTAATCGAATCAAATCGCTAAACGTTTTTTTAAATGAACTCATTTGAAATCGATTATCGATTTTTAAAAAATCGATTCAATTGAAACGATGAATCGATAACCGATTTAAACAAAGGCGATAAACGATTTTTAAAAATTAGTTCAATCGAATCGATAACCGATTTTAAAAAAATCGACTACATCGAACCGATAATTGATTTTTAAGAAATCGGTTGCAATCGATAATTGATTTTTAAAAAATCGACTCAAGCGAATCGATAATTGATTTTTGAAAATTTGATTAATTCGAATCAAATCGTTAAACGATTTTTAAAAAATCGATCCAACTTTTAAATTGATTCATTCGAAACGATAATCGATTTTTAAAAAATTGATTCAATCAAATAATTCATTGATTTTACAGAAAGTCGATTAAATCGAATCAATATTTGATTTAAAAAAATCAATTCAATCGAATTGATATTCGATTTTCAACTGGTTTATATTTTTGGGAAAAATCGATCGAATCAATTTTTAAAAATCGATTTTTTAAGATACATCGATAATTTGCACATTTTTTTTATGCTAATTGCATGTCCTTTATTTCGAATTCCAACGAAATTTTACCGATTTAATAATATTAAAAGTATCCTAAAGAAGTGGTTAAGTATCTCATATTCCACCCATTCGAAAGTTATGCTTAACTTGTTTAATTTTTTTTCTTACATTTTCTAAATGTTCACTAGAAGCCTCAAGAGTCAAAGCACTATTAGAGTTTATAGGCTTGCAAATAAAATCGATTTATCTTGAAAGTCGCTCTAAAAAGTTTATTGACTCAAATTGGTTATAAAGTGAACTATAAAATTAAACTCGACAGTAAAGCAAGAATTTCTATCTGTCTATTTTTTTTTATTTTTAGATTAATCTGCCATTAACGAATATTTCAATATTTCGAAATCCATTCTCTATTTATCTATCAATAAAATTTATGATCTAAATGTGTTAACTGTCCTCACTGACTAAATGACTGGCAAAATGACTAAACCGGTGATGAAAGACTGACAGTTTCTTTTTTTTTTTTTTTTTTTTGCATAAGACAAAGTTTGGAAGTTGCACCTTTACTCCAAGAGAAGAGAAGGTAAGACAGCTAAGACGCGCCACGCGAGTAACATTTGCTGCTACTCTGTTTTTTTTATTTTTTTTTTTTTTGAACTGCTAACAGCAACAGTTGCTGTTGTTTGTTGCTACTGTTTGCATTTAAATACAAACGAGCGATTTTTCACATAAATCAATGTTAATGGAGCATTTAACTGAAGTTTTTTGTTTTTTTTTTTCTATACTCTTAGCAAAAAAAAATATATCTGTGGTAATAATAAAATGCAAAACAATGTCAGATAAATAAAATTAGCCAACGTAATTGCGGCGTTGCTGTCTTTTTGCATATACAATACTCGTAATAAAGCATTCGAGTAGTTTAACGGATTGAATCAGACTCAGTGTCGGCGTATGGCTGTGAATGGGTATAAAGAGATGAATTGTGGATGCCTGTTGCACATTTTTTTTTTCGAGTGTCAGTTTGCAGCAGCAACACAGCTGTTATTATGCGCAAAGCCCAGTAGCACAGAATATGGAGCACGTGGTCTCAAGTTACTTTTGATTATTGTGGGAGTTTTAAAATTTTTTTTATTATTTTTTTTCTTGGCTAATTAAGTACATTGTTAGCAATGTGCTGTCACTCTTTCAAAATTGGGTTTAAATAAAAAATAACTTAAATCGCAGTCCAAGACAAAAAAACCTTTGCTGTAAATTAAGTTTTAGCATTAATTTTTTTTTTCTTTCTTTGCACCCATTTAACCCTAATGAAACATTTTTAATGCTACAAATAACTGCCACTAGTATTTACTACGCTGCACACATATGGGTTAATCGATTAAACTTGATTTATTTTCATTTGTCTAAGTACTGAAAAAAAGTAACCAACTTTAGCTGCTTGTTGACTTGAACAATTGCTCCAATTGGCATGTTTATTGTCTACTTAAGTGGCAGCTTAGAAGGGAAACAAAAAAACAAATTTAAGCCAAAATAAAAGTAAAATTGAAATACTTGCTCCATTACAAAACATTATAAACTCTGCAACCTATTTGCTTTTAACTTTTTTATCTTATTGGATTTGTATGCTCTGAAGTAGCCGATAAGATATGAAATGTCTATGCCACCCACTTAGTTAAGGGACTTTTTTTTTTTTTTTGTTTTTTTGGTGCTTTTAATAGTTTAAAATACTTTATTTGGTTACTTTAATTTCAGCTAATAAAAGTTTATATTTCACAATGCAGCATTTACTGATAAATTCCATTAGTCATGGAAGGTGTTAAAGTTTATGCCCAAAAAATAAATAAATAACTCTTTGAACTTTGTTATTAATTAGAAACACGCGCCAACTCTCTTTTGTTTTTTTTAAACACAAATTAACTTAATTTGAAACAAAACTAATGCGAAAAAAATATAACTAATTCCATTCTCCAAATAACAAATTATCAGAAAACTAATCGACATTCACAAAATATTTTTTTTTTTTTGCATTTGAATTGCAGATAAAGTTTGCTGTCTGGCGCTATGCATAGGAAAATTTATACATTTTTTTACTTTCTTATGTTTATCATGAATTTTTAATTAGTTAAAATTGCTTTCATTTGCATAAATGTATTTCATAATATCTCTAAAATTTTTGAAAAAATTATTTTAAAAGAATTGCATAATAACTAAACAAACGAAAAATACTATTGAGCGTTAGAAATCAGCTTCGATTAATCGAGAGAATCTTTAGGGCTCCAAAGATGCCAATATTATTTGTTTTATTTATTTATATAATCACTTCTTATGTATATTTTTTTTTAGCTATTTATGTAATAAAGAAAAAGTTATCAAATAATCAAAAATTTTAATCGATAAATCGACTTTTTAAAAATTATATTGGATTTTGTAGTCCTCGATAGTATAGTGGTCAGTATCCCCGCCTGTCACGCGGGAGACCGGGGTTCAATTCCCCGTCGGGGAGACTATTATTTTAGATAAATTTTCTTCATTTACATTTTTTATAGAAGTTATATCAAAACAAAGAAACACATTAAATTCGGTAGAACCGAAGCTCAAATATCCGCCACACGAAACTTTAATTAGTTCATGTATGGTCATCAATGATGTAGATTACACTAGTTTACAGCCAAAAAGGTTCTGGGATCTCATAGATCTATTCCCATGTGTTTTGGGCCGTATATTCCAAAAAAATAATATATTTTAAATTTTTTCTACTGAAAAAATAGAATTAAAAATGAACAATTTTCGAAAATGCACGAAAACTGCTATATTATTGTATTTAAACGCTTCTTATACAAAAATTATTATTGAAGATGAAGTTATAACCTTTCAAATGATGTACAGTTCAGTTTGGTGCTATTCAGTCTCTAGATATATAGTAAAATCTTACAAAAAATCAAAAATCTATGAACCAAAATACATGGGAATAGATCTTTGAGGAAACCCGAACTCTCGACAAAGTCAAAATTTGTGAACTTGTGTTATATTCTTTAAAGGTGTTGGGTAGGGACAATTCAGTTTGGGGCTCATTAGAAGCATATATGTAAAATTTAAAGCTTAAAGTGCAGATATATCAATAATTTTCTTGAAATAATAAAAAAAGTTAACTTCGGTTGGACCGAAGTTTATACCATATACCTGTTACACAATATTTGACGTGGAAAGACCTTCAGCATTTGTATTAAATTTTATTTCAAAATACTAAATAAGTTAAATATATTCTTAAAAATTTTGGAATTCGAGGTCCGATTTGGACCAATTTTAAACTGAAGATTTGGCTTAATATACGAAGCATTTGTACCATATTTGAAGCCATTTGCTTTATAAATAAATTTTTTCTTATAAGAACTTGGCAAAATGTTATTCTTTTCTATGGGAGCAATATCTAAAAGTGGGCGTGGCACATTGATTTTAACATAGAAAGTACACAGGACCTAGAAAAACTTAAGTTTAAAATTTCAGCCCAATATCTTTAAAACTGAGCGAATAAACCGCGCAGCAACACACAGACAGACGGATAGACGGACAGACGGACAGACAGACGGACATGGCTAAATCGATTCGTCTCGTCGAGGTGATTAAGAATATATATATACTTTATAGGGTCTACGATGCCTCCTTTATTGCGTTACAAACTTTCCGACAAACTGAATATACCTGTTTACACTAGAGTAACAGGTATAAAATGATATGTAACTTTTTATGGAGTCTGAATGTTATATTGTCCCGATCAATAGTATATTCATAGGATGACAGTATAAATTATTTTACCCAGATTGGAGTGAATATATTCATAAATAAGAACTATCTTCATACAGACACTTAATGGGCTGGTTTATATAAGAACTATACTTAAAAAGTGCTTACCTTGGTTTTGATATCAGATGACTTCGCTTCGCTCATAATTCGTACGATCATTTATTTGGGACGGTGTATTATATATTGATCGTTTATGATATGGTAGTCAATATTTTGATTAATAGTTTCTTATTTCCATCGTGTAAAAACATCGTTTGTGCAATAATCCTCGATAGTATAGTGGTTAGTATCCCCGCCTGTCACGCGGGAGACCGGGGTTCAATTCCCCGTCGGGGAGTCTAAAGAAAAGCAATTACTTTTTTTGATTTCGATATCATTTGGATAACGCGAACGCTAATACCAATGGAAACATAACATTACAAAGCAACCTACAGTTTAAAAATGTTTTAAAGTAAAGAAAACTAGGATTGTCTGATTAATCGATTAATTAAGGATGCGATCGATTATTTTGTATAACCAATTGGTCGAATACTTTAAGAATCAATAATTGATTAATCAACAGTTAATAATCAAGTAGTTTATAGACGAACTATGGTCTCAACATTGAGTAGCAAATGCTTTTTGAAAGTGAGAACCAAAAAAAAACCAAGATCATAAACTATAATTAAACCAAAAAGTTATGTCAAAAAATATTTCGTGATAATCAGGATTAATCAGCAACAATCAATTTTTTCTTACAATCATCAACAATCGATTATTTTTAACATTTGCACAGCGCCTAAAGAAAACTTCTATATCTTTAAGTATCCCATATGGTCTAGTGGCTAGGATATCTGGCTTTCACCCAGAAGGCCCGGGTTCGATTCCCGGTATGGGAACTTTTTTATAAATATTATACTTATTTTTTTTTTATACTATGCTAAAATTGTGGAAGATCTAGATTTAAATTAACATTTGTTTGGTTTCAAGTCTACAATTTATTTTTTTAATTTAGTTTATTTTTTTCCGTTGAATATTTTACATTAGCAATATACATAGTTCTACTTTAACTTTAAAAAAATTGTTTTCTAAAAATATTTATTTTATTTTTTTAGGCCTCACGCAAAGTTTCAAAATGTGGATATTTATTTGTGGCACCGGACTGGGACTTCAGTAATCCACTGTACAGAACAAAGGTGAGTTCAAATTTTATAAAAAAGATAAATGTTTTGTGTAGTATCTTTGAAAATTTTTTTATAAATAAATTTTCCTAAAAAAAATGCAATGCAAAATGCATAGAAAGTTCATAATTTTACAAATTTATATCGAATATACAAAATGTATAATAATAAAACAAACAATAATATGGCACAAAAACCCATTAAAATAGAAAAGCATTTCGCCAAATGACAGAAAAAAATAATAAACACTTGCAGCAAAAGCCGACGACAACGACGACGACTGGGTCCAAATGGCGATTTATATCGCAACCAATTAGCGTATGACGTAGTGTGGAAGTGTTAAAGTGAGTTGGCCAAACCAATGATGCGGATAGCAGCGACATCGTTAAAAACTGTAAAACTACGACATAGAAATGACAACTCTAGCAGCAGATACATTTGAATCTGATGATCATCATAACGACAGAAAGATGGACTTAAAGACAGACAGACGACGGACAGACGACAGACATTATATATATGCAAATAGCTAAACCAACCATCTAAGATTTTACTGTTGTTGTTGTTGTTGTTGCTGCAAGAGAAAGATAATAAAAGTGTGCGCACACTTCCTTGTTAACATAAATTTACGTATGTTTTTAATGCATGCTCAGGTATTTAATTAACATTTTGCTTGTGTGGAGTTGGTGTAGAGTTGGCCCGTCGTCCGTCGACAAGTATAAAGTAGCCGGATGCTGTGCAGCAGAAATAAACTTGGACTCGAGCTAAAGCTAACAATTATAAAACTCAAAACTATGCAAAAGAAAAAAATTAAAAGTTATTTTTTTTTTTTTTTTTTATTATTTTTATGCGTTTTTAGCAAAAAAA
Organism: Leucophenga varia; assembly: GCA_018903435.1. Taxonomy (NCBI): domain Eukaryota; kingdom Metazoa; phylum Arthropoda; class Insecta; order Diptera; family Drosophilidae; genus Leucophenga; species Leucophenga varia. The sequence goes on from JAEIFJ010000011.1 coordinate 16,954, forward strand.
AAAAACTTTCTTTTATTTCCTGATTAATGCTTAGTGGTGTTGTCGCAAAGATTATATGGTTATGAGTTAGTTTCTAATAAAATTCAGAAGACCAGTAGCTGAGATATCATGTGGATTTACTTGGTAAGAATTATGATTATTGAAGAATATTTTTTTATGGCAAGCAAACAGTGAATCTAAATTGAGTATAAACAAAAAATGAAACCGCGAAGAACTTTAAAGCTGTATTAGATCAAAACTCTGTAGATGACGGTTTTAAGATGTCAAATCTTTCAATGGAGAAAACAAAACCCAATAATTTTTAGAGATCTTTGATCGTTTATCACCATACCATGATGCAATTATACCAGTTGACGTATTCCGCCACTATCTCTTTCTAATTAAGTAACAAATTTTGTTGAGTATGCATGTTTTGGTGAATTTGTATGATTTTATCTTTTAAATTTCAATTTTAGTACTTTTTGATCTTGAAAAATTAAGATTATTATTTCATATTTCTTTAAGTACAGTTTATTTTTTTATTTAAAAAGAAAAATTATTAGTAAAATTTAAAAATGGCAAACAACAATAATGATAATTCGAAAAACCCAAGCTGCGTTTTCTTCTCGAGATAAGACCCAAATGCATACAACAGAAGACAATCGATGCTTCCGTAGATATTACAAAAATAACAAAATCCGTTGACGATGCAGCGCAGTCTTTTGCTGAGATAAGCGACAAAGCAACTACCCTGGAAAAACATGCCGACGAAAGCGAAGACGACAAAAACACAGCAATTGCCAGCACAAACCAGCAAAGTAATAAAAATTACACCCTAGAAACCACAATAGTAACCACCATTTGGAATAATATTAACAATAATAATCAGCACGAGCAGCACCCAATAATATTGCTGCAAAAAAAGTATTTATACTTTTGATTATATGGATAATCCCGAACCGTATCTCTTTTAAAACAGCCAGCAAAACAAAATTCTTCTAAGGCACAAAAATCCCACAGTCGAAATTTTAATCGGCAAATATAAGTTCAGAGCACACATGTGCCTGCTGCGTTCTTATTCGAAATATTTTGTGCAGTATGCAACGGAACTCTCTTTGAGATTACCCGAAGAAGCGGCAACACCGGCTGCATTCTATGTGATCTAAAATTGGATGCTTTTAGATACGAAACCGCTACGACGCAATGGACTACTTAAAATGAACAGGGCTGCCTGCTTTCTGGATGTAACATTACTCATTGAGCAGTGCCCTAGGTTTATTTAATAGCACCGAAATATTTAGCGAATACACCGCTTTCAAATTAAAACAACAAATCAAAAACAAAATCAAAATCTTTTATGATGTTTTAGAATTTACTATTAATCTAAAAATCTTTTTGCATGAACTTGTTGTGTATTATATGGCAAAAAATTACTGAACGAATCGTAATTTTTTTTAAGTTATATCATTTCTAATTCAAGTCAAATGTACTCAAAACAAGAAATGTGTGCTTGATTGGAAAATCTACAAGTACCCATGTTATCGTGTATATCGAAAGCGTTTCTCAGCATTGTTGCGTCTTTGGTACAATGAAACGTTTACAAGTTATGGAGTTTCTGAAATTTAATAGTTTTGGCGTCAATAATGAAATCGAATTTTTTTTATTGCTGCATACGTTGGGTACGACACGATTGGGAACGCGCCGGAAATTCATGGAGAAGTTGATACTGTGTTGCGTACGTATTATGCTTTTGCCTTCGGTATTCTTGCGTTCTTTACAATTGCCGGCCAAAACTTTGATAATGCATCACATTGTAACGAACGAGCATCTTAAGGCGAAAATCGATGAAGCTTTTTTCACCGCATAATACAGGACAGTATTTCGCAATCAAAACGCCTACAATCGCCGCTGGAACCGCATATAACGCCGGAAGCTCAACGTAATTGGATATATAATCAGTTTTTAACATATTCCGAGTTCCCAGATAAAGTGTATATCGAGCAAAAACAAAATAAAAATCTTTTATGATGTTTTAGAATTTACTATTAATCTAATAATCTTTTTTCATGAACTTGTTGCGTATTATATGCCAAAAATTGCTGAACGAATCGTAATATTTTTTTAAGTTAAATCATTTCTGAATGTACTCAAAACAAGAAATGTGTGCTTGAATAACAAATCCGATTTTTTTGAGAGCAGCTAAGAGACAAAAATTTTTTGTTCTCAGCCTTTTCTAATTTTAAGAAATTTATACTCATTTTTCATTTTCGACTCGATTTTAGTTTGCCATTTTTCTTTTTGCGTAGCTTAAAATCTAGGAAACCTGTAAACTCGAATAGGTGGCCATATTTTAGTGGGAAAATTTGAAAAGTCAATTGATTTTTACCAATATAATTAATCCATTCCAATTCCTCATAATAACGGCGTTCACTTCAGCTATTTTATGAATTTTTACCATTGCAACTTCATAAAAAAGATCGTTCTTCATTAAATCAAGGTCCAATAGCTTTGAATAATATACACCAGTGATCGGATTACAATTTTTAAGGTAATCAAAATGAGTGACAGCGCTTACATTGCAACAAACAGCCACCATAATCTTGTTGATCGATAAACGCCCCTAATTTGATGGAAGTTCATCCGGAGAAGTTCATTCCACTGACTATTCTATTTATGATATTTTCATGTTTTGTCTACGGCTATGAAACGTTCCAAAAACTCGTTTTAATTTTGATTGAAAACATCACAAAACACTCAGTCTCGTATACGTATTTTCATTCTTTGATTGTTTAATCCGTGGAATGTTTTGTCGAGTTTTCTTTGGGTCGAATTCAAAAATTCGGAGTTACTTGCGCGGTTACGGCAAAATCGGAATTCACTGAACCACTGCTTATGCTAAAAGTTCAGGGCTGCAAAAGGTAGTGGTTCGTTTAAGTTGTTCGCGATTCCTTTTGAAAAGCTGGTTCGTATCACAAACAGGTCTAATGATCACAGGGTGATCTTCGAGCAAAAATTTAAAATTTTTATTTTTTTTTATTTGCTGAGATGATCTAACGATCGAAAAACAGACGACTTAAAATATATAAAACACGCTTATCTATTGGTTTTTATATTATCACATTTACGAGAACTTGTATTTACATTTCCACCATTTCCGCATATATTTACTTCGTCATAAACTGAAGTTACATCCTAACTCAAGTACATTTAAGAATATTATAATATTTAATATTAAAATCTGTTTAAAAAATGGAGAACCGGTTCAAAACGAAACACTTTTTCTGCTTATATTTTTTGGTTTTTGATTCAAAACCATTTTCTTTCAGAAGATCTGGTTCGGTTCATGGTTTGAAGAAACACTTGAAAATGCTGTGGTTCGGTTCAAAAGCCGGTTCGATTAAAAACCGGTTTGCAGCCTTTGGTATTTACGAAGTCTCTTTAAGTTTTGACATTTTATATCTAATTGATATTTTCGATTGCATAGAAGTGATACATTTTATCGATATGATAATTTTTTATACGTCTTTTCCAGCTTATCAGTCTTTTTTAAACCTGTAAAAAAAAAAAAAACTTAAAATATTCTTCTTTAGAGGGATAATGTAATATAATCAACACTGAACATTTTATTTTTCACATATCACACTTTTTTATGCGCTTTGAACGCTTGCTTACTTGCTTGCCTGCTTTTCATTCAAAAGCGTATAACCAAAACACACTTGTTTTGCCAAGAGCCTAAGATATGCTTTGCTAGTAAAGCTAACTCTGTGTGAAATAACATTTAACGCCATCATTTCATAAGCTTAATAAACATAATCATTATGAATACGTTGCAACGTTGAAACTGCAAACTTTAGAAAGGCAAAGTTGCGTAGTCGCGCACGTCATCATTATTGCAAAAGAAATGCTGGCCTGAGTTGTTGCTGGCAACATCGTTAAAATAAATGACAAAAAAAAACGCGCAACAAACTTTTCAAAAAAAAAAAAAAAAAAGATAGAAAAAAAGATACTTTCTGTCCCTCGGCTGTATACGACAAGTTTTTTTTCGACGCATATAAATTTGCTGCTTAAGGGTTTAGGTTAACGATTGCAGCGCATTTTGCGTCTAAGCGTCATTATCTTTGTATATAGTAAAACTATCTCTATAATGTATCTGTAGCTCTGCATAGAAACATTTAACAAATGCGAGAAGTAGTTTTGATAGACTTCAATTCACAGACGCGCGAGACAATTACGCCCTGACATGGCGTTGCAGTAAAAGCTGCAGGTGCAACAAAAAAAAAAGAGCGACGACAATCATTTAAACTAGCTGCTAGTCAGTTGGCAGCTAGCTTTTAGGCATTTTTTAAATTATTAGAATTATTTTTTTTTTTAAGTTTTTAAAGGGTTTATTTTTAAGATACTTTTGGCTGCTAGTTATGCATATAGCTGAATGTTATTGATATCGATTTAAGTAGGTTATAGATACATTTGGTTTGGTTATAGATACATTTTTAGGTTGACAATAGTAGCATTATATTCTTTTGATATTTCTTGTATATACGTAATATAATAAACCCACTTGCCTCATTTGACTAGAGACTCTACTGCTTACGATACAGTTAAATGCAATCTCATTAAAATATTTTCAACTGCAACATTTATTTTTTTTTTCGTTTTTATTAAAAGTCAAACAAAATTAATAAACCACATTTATCTAATGCAGCACAGCATAAAAATGAAGAAAAAATGTATAGAAAGAAAAAAATAGTAAATAAAAGATAGCCAACATAGTAATAAACTTAACCGCATAATAAACTCAAGCACTTCCTTAATAAAGTACCGAAAAACCCGTTCATTCTATTCATTTTTGCTACAAGCGCATCCTTAACACAACTGAAGCAACACTGAAGCCAACTTTGAGGCGAGCACACTAATGCGTGCATAATTTTTAATAAATATTTGAGTGCGCGCAGCTGCACAAAACGAACGAAGGCATGCGCCAACTTGCAACTTGATAGTTAAAAAATTACTAAGCGCAGCAAAGAAGAGCAGCATCAGTTAAAAGACAGCAGCAGCAGAAGAAGAAGAGCAACAACAGAACAGGTAGCAACATGAAGCATGCAGCAAATACTTCCTGGTTTAATTAATATAGCAGACATGCAAAAGACAACGCAGCAGGGCATACCGTGGATGGCCGTAGCTGCAGCAGCAGTAAAAGTTGCAATGGTGGCGATAATTAACTTTGCATTATGAACGCAACAGGCTAAAACGGCAGGGAGCAGCAACAGCAGCAGTAGCAAGCAAGCAAAGCAAGAATGCTGCATGCTGCATCTTGTCAATCAATGACTGAATTTATTGCTGATTATGATTGTGATTATCAATTGCAGCATTATCATTGAATATTATAATCAGTGTTACAGTTGAAAAGTGGTTCGTTGGTTCTTTCGTTCCTTGGTACGTTCTTGAATTGAATATATTTATGTACTCTTATTACTTACTTGCAATATATTTACTACTTATTGCCTATGGCACATGTTGCTGACAGGTTTTTGCTTTGTTGCTTACTGACTGACTGACTTGTGGCATTGATCTGATCAAAATGTTGCAAACACTTCCGTTTTTATTCTACTTTTGTTGTTGTTGTTCTGTGTTTTTTTTTTTTTTTTTTTTGTTGCTGCTACTTGTATAATATTGTTGCTGCTGCCTTGACAGGTACAATGAACTTACCTTGACGCCTTGTAACATTGCATTGGATTGGTAATGCAGCAACTTTTTTTTTCTACATATATGAGGGTGGTTTAATAACTTTGCTTCTCCTGCCTCCTCGGCTGAAATTTAAAAAACACAAAAATAGTTGAAGGGCAAAAAAAAACCAAAAATAAGCTTTGTGGGATTTGAACCTAGACTAAAACTGTACCAGCCGACTTTCTAACTCTTTAGCTTAAAGTTGCTCTGGCTCTCACTTGTTCTTTGCACAGTACTGGTCAATCGCTTGAAACCGTGGCTTTGTATTTTGGTAGTATATGTATTAAGTGTCTAGTTCTCTTGATCCCAGTCTCTACTGCTGAGAAGAACTAATTTGGCCCGTTTTTTCCCGTTTTCTCCTTCTTCTTTCTTCGATTCCTGAAACCCTAATGGGTCATTGGGCGTCAATAGCTGCTCTCCACCTCGTCCTGTTCTCTGCAAGTGCTGCAAGTTGACTCCACCCTGGTATGTGAAGTCCTCCTCCATGTATCTTGGGGACGCCCTCTTTTTCGATCTCTGCCATCAAGAGAATTCCATTGCCTGGCTTTTCGTGTGATGTGGCCCACGGGCTTGCGAAATGTCTGTCAAATCCATCTCCACTTCTGATGCATGATCCTTCTGCTGAGCGGCACAATGTTAGCCCTGCGTTACACCTCCTCATTGGGAAATCCATCCCTCCAATGAATTCGGAGAATGTTCCTCAAGCAACGGTTAACAAACACCTGAAGCTTGTTGGTGATGGTTGTGGTTACCTTCAAGTTGCTGATCCGGCTGCAAACATCCAGCTCAGTACCGCCTTCTTCTGCAAGAATGCTGCCTAGGTATGTGTAGTTCTCAACCATCTCGATTTGTCATCCATCGATTACAACTCTACTCGTGGTCGGTCCCGTAAGACTATGGCTGAGGGCTTGTGTTTTCCGCGTGTTGATATTCAGCTAAGTCAAAGCGACCTCAACAATACTTGGCGATGTTTCGACTTTATTCAAACAGAAAAAAACGACTTCTGGACCATAGTGCACTGTTTACTTATCAAACCACTCTCGAATGCATTTGTATGCAGCATATATATATAAACACCGAAGTACGCTTTGGTGTGTGCTCTAAGCAACATTAAATGCTGCTACATCATTCTATAAAGAATGTTTTTTTTTTTTTTTTGCTTTTACGCATGCGCAGTACTTCATTAGCCAGAGACAGTGGCAGAGACGAAGCAGAGCGACTGAGCGATGAATTTGCAACTTTGCATGAAGCTTATCTGTTGCTGCTCACAACTCACAAATGCTGCGCTTACGCTGTTGCAAGTTGTCGTCAACTACAACGAAGTGCAACATATTGCTGCGCATACACTCTTTCACTCTTTTCTTTCTTTCTTTATTTTATATTTTTTTTTTTTTTTTTGTACTTTAATGTTGCCATAGATTGTTGCAAGTTTTTTGCAGCGCTGTTGCTTCTTCTTCGCAACAGTGAAAATTGTATACTTTGTATGCAAAATGATGATAAAAATCTGCATAATTCAAGTTGTAAGTTCATTGCTATTTTTCACAATTGCCTACAACAACACTCGTTGGTTGCCTTCATAACAGTTTACCTGCTGCTTTACCTGCTACAATCATATTACGCATAATCATAATCAATATTGAGTTATGATAAATTCACATGCAAATTGCTGCGATTAAATTGTCAAAGAATATTATCAGAAATTATGCTTAAGCAGCGTATAAAATTTTTTTTCTTCTTTATTTCCGTTGCATAAGGTTCCGTTGGCGAGATGGTGATCCCTTTTGCATAGGCTGCCGTAGGGATGGTGTGTGTGTGTGTATGTGTGTAATATATCTATAGTATGACTTTCAATAAGCCAATTTGTTGCCCAATTTTTCATTTATTACAAGTCTGTCAGTCAGTCAGTTTGAAAGCAAATTGATGTAAGATTTTTCTTGGAAGAAAATTGAGCATTTAATTATGACTGATTATTGCGTAGTATGTATACAGTGAATACTATAGTGTAGGACTATATATGAAAGAGTGTATCTTAAAAATAACATAAATATATGAGCTGTAAAAAATGAAGGCATTGATAAATTGCGATGTGTAAAGTTTATGAAAATTTAAAGTACTAAACACTTAAAGTACTAGATAGATAGAGGTGACTGAGGGAAAAACATATATTCCCCACACAATAGGCATAAGAATGCCGTTGTGCTACCAAAAAAAATCTCCATAGAGGGTCTTTCTGCGTAACAGACTGTGATCAGAGCCAAACAGTACATATAAGGAAGAATAGTAGTTTGGAGAAACATAAAAGGGACAGAGAGCTCAGCGATAGGACTCTGATTAATCGATCAATCAATGAACAATCGATTATTTTGTATAATCAACTGATCAATTAGTTGAAAAATCAATAATTGACTAATCAACTGATTATTTAATCAATAATCAAGTAGTTGATAGAGAATAGAGAACAGTCTCGGTATTGATTAGCAAGCGTGATAAGAGAGCTTTTATCAGAGCTTTTCCAAAAAAAAAAAAACAAAAAAAGTCTTCACTTTTCATCTTTTTAAGTTATACGATAATTATAAAATATAATAAAATCAAAAAAATTAGATCAAAAAATATTTTTGGATAATCATGATTAATCTGCAACAATCGATTTATTTTTACAATCATCAACAATCGATTATTTCCAACAATCACACAGCGCTAATTAGCGATTTAAACGGCCAACGTCCGAAATACTTTAGTCACACACATAGAGGAAGTGTTCTAACGTTTCAGGAGAGTCCTCTTTCTTACAACTTCTGAAGGTACTGTTCTAAGGGAATCCTAATCTGGCCGCATGTTCCCCGAGGGAATGCCCCGTTTAGGCGGGGTTTTGGCTCTCAAGTTCTTAACGGGAGCTTAGCAGTAGTGTTTTGGTATTTTTGGAATCAATAATAGGCTAAATAAGCTTAAATTTTCAGCAGCTATTTAGATTTTGCCATCTTTTATTGTCTAAAGAGGTGAAGTGATTCCTAATGTGGGCGACCCTAGCACTCATTGCGAGCTGTATATGACTGGCTGGGACTCACCAACATGTCAGCTTGCGCGTTTACGGGAATATCACTATGCCCTGAGACCCAAGAAAGGCAAAGTGTGTTTGGTGACCAACAAGATTGAGTTGTTTTTATACCCGCCACACATAGTGTGAAAGGTAATATCAGTTTGTCCGTCTGTCTGTCTGTCCGTCCGTCTGTTGCAGTGCGTTTTATTCGGAAAGTTTTAGAGATATTGACCTGAAATTTGAAACTTAAGCTTTTTTTGTCACAGCCAAGGTGCCACGACCATTTTTTGATATAGCCCCCATACAAACTTAAAACTTTTTTCGATATTTTTTTATGAAAATAGTTATTATTTTCGAATGTATTCACTTCAAATTGGGTAAAAACACTTCCTAATGTCATCCAATGTCAAAACCAAGGTGCCACGCCCATTTTTAGGTATAGCCCACATACAAAAATAGCTTCCATTTTTGAGATTTTGTATGAAAATAGTTCTTATTTATGAATATTTTCACTCCAATCTGGGTAAAATCACTTATATTGTCATCCTATGAATATTCTACCGATATGACAAGGATCGAGCCACTATAACTTACAGACCCCGTACAAACTCACCTCACATTTTTTTTCTTGTTCAAGAAAACGATTGTTTTATATGCATTTTTACCTTGAATTTTTACATATACGCTTCTTAATTGAGCCTAGCATGAGTTGTCCCTATCCTACCCCTTTGCAAATTAGATTAATTAGAGTTTCTTGTGGCGTTATTTGTGCTTTGGTGCTACCGAAGTTAACGTTTTTTCTGGTTTTAAACTATTTATTTTAAATTTAATTAATTTTAATCATGTGATCACGGAGCATTGCCACCTGTTACATTATTTTATCATGTTGTACTGGACTGACGAACATAGCTCAATCGATTCAGCAAATTTAAGTATGATTTTTCACTAAAAACAGCTAATTTATTAGCTAGTCATGTGATTTCGTTGTATTGTCATTCATTCTAAACAGCTGATCTTCGATAAAATCATGCCATTCTATAGTATTGCCGTTCATTTAAAACAGATGATCTTTCATGTGACATTTTAGTAGTTACTTAGCATAATATCTCTGTCATTTTTGTTTCTTTTTCAATAATGTGTTTTAAAGTTGCTTCAGTGGAATGCTCAACACAAATAACTAAATAAAAAAAAAAAAAAAAAAAAATATAATTTACTAACGGATTACTTTTACCATTGAACCAAAACTAAAAATGTTTTCAACATTTATTTTTTATTTAAATTTTTATACGCATAAAACATTTCATTTCCTGTTATTACTTTCTACAAATATTAATTTTATTAAATTTACTCCCCAATCACTGCGTAGGTTCTAGGAAATACATTTTGTTTTTAAACGCCAACAAACTATTTTAAATTTCACCTGACACAAGTCGACGACGAAGTCAGTCAATGCCAAAAATAGAAATATTAAATGTAAACAGTTTTATTAGCAATAATTAACAGTTTCTTGCTATAAATGCAACTCAGCAACAGAAACCAAAACTAAAGGTGTCAATCGAATTCGCATACTACACTTACCAACAGACAGCTACAAAATGTATAACAGCGAGAGTGTTGTAGCTGTTGTATGGTATGCACATATGTAGGTGGTAAAAGCTTGCAGTTGCCGTTTAAATGTATTAAGAACAATTAAGCATTTCAGGCTAATTTGCACATTAACTGAAAAAATGAGCAATTGAATTGAATGAATGAATGAATGAAAAAAACAATGAGACAAGGCACACATATACCAAGTCAACTATAAACTCGCTGCAAGTCTCTAATAAATAACAATTAGAATAACATGCTAATAAATCTTCAATGTTGAAGACTTGCCATAAATTCAAACGGAAACAAATACAAAAAAAAAAAAACAATGACAACATTCAAGTCTGATGTTTTTTTTTTTTCTATTCATTCATAAAAAAAGTAGCACATGCAAAAAAAATATCTGAAGCTGTTTTTTTTTTTTTTTTTTTTTTTTTGCATTTGTATCTGTATATCTGCGCGTATCTATGAGTATCTGTTTAGCATTTGCACAGAGGCAACACCTCTAAATTTATATGTTAATTTTCTACTGTATGTTTGTTTCTTTGCATTTTGTGTTTTTTTTTTGTTTTTTCTTCTAAAACAAATTAGCGGGGGGTGTAGCCCATAATGATGACGATCTGTATTTGTATGTGGGTAAATGCATTCAAACAAAAAAAAACAAAAAAAATATCTAGTAGTCGCTTGCAAATGTATCTCAATGCATAACTGTCAGCTTTGCTACTACGTGGGTCGTCAGCAAGTTGGCAGAGGTGTGTTAATTAATTGCTGCAATGTGTGGTGTTTCTGTTGTTTGTTGTTATTGCGTGTATGGCGATGCTTAATGGAAATTGCTATGCAAAATTAATTTTCTATGATAATTTTTATACCCTGTACCCAAAGGGTAAAAGGGTATATTAAGTTTGTGCGAATGTATGTAACAGACAGAAGGAGGCAAGATAGGCCCTATAAAGTATATATATTCTTGATCAGCATTGGAAGGGGGAGTCGAACTAGCTTTGTCTGTCTGTCCGTCCGTCCGTCCGTCCGTCTGTCATGCTGTCTGCCGTATGAAAACGATTATTTCGGAGACTATAAGAGGTAGAGCTTTCAAAATTGAAACTTAGACTCCCCTAGGCCGTCAAGTGTGCACTTACAAACGGTTTTTCTCTAGACCCATTTTAAGGGGTACCCCCATACAAATGTACCCCAAAATTTTGGGTTTTTGCATAAAACCGTCATTGTTTTTTATTCTAGGAAGTTCAAATTTAGTATAAATTATGTCTATGATAGTCCCAATAAAATATCCCAATATGGATAGGACCAACAAAATTTTAGGTATAGCCCCCATACAAATTTACCCCAAAATATTGGGTTTTTACATAAAAACTTCATTGCTTTTTATTCTAGAAAATTTAAATTTAGTATAAATTATGTCTATGATAGTCCCAATGAAATAGACCAATATGGGTAGGCCCAACAAAATTTTAAGTATAAACCCAATCAAAGATATACCCGATTTTTTAAGTTTTTGTATGAAAATTTAATTCAATGATGTATGGTAGTCAAATAGAACCTAACTTAAGGTACATATAGATTGGGTACAGGGTATCTTGCAGTCGAGCATACTCGACTTCAGCGTTCTTTCTTGTTTTTTTCTTTTTTCTTTTAAGGTTCTTAAAGAACATTTTTCAAAAAAATAAACTGTAGCAATTTTTTTTTTTTTTTTTTGGCTGAAACTTTATTTTTTATTTTTTTATTTCGAGGAAGAAAAGTACACCGGAGTGTCATGGATTGTCTTAACTACTAACTATAATATTGTTCCTCAATGTGTTTACAATACGGCGATATTAATTATTTTTGCTCCTCTTTGCTCCGTTTCAAAAAATATTCACTTTTATCATGTAATGCAGAGTTCAGCCATGCAAAAATGCTTGAAACTGTTTTTTTAAGTGTCCTTCAGACAGATGTCCTTGTACATAGGGTGTTCAAAATAATTAATGCGAATCTTTATAAAATTAAAACTAAACTTTATTCGCATGAAACTCAGGATTCGATGCCGCTACTCTCAGAAATTTCCGCGATTATGAAATAAGCGTTAAGAGGTTTCAAAATTTCTGCCACCACAGTGCCACATTATATATAAAAAAGTATGCTTGGTACCTGATGTCGTCAACAGATTCACAAAACAGCAGCGCACAAAGCATTAACATTCATTTTTATAATTCACAGAAAGCAATTCCGCTACACTGTTATGAAATATAAGCAAACGATTGGCTCCCATGAAGTATATTAAGCAACTTAACGATTGATTACTTAAAAATAACAAATTATTATAAAGCTGATTGACACAATAACGATCAAATTTATTTACTTTTTTTTTTTTTTTTGTTAATATGCCAACTCAAATAATATTTTGCAAAAACGTGACTATGGAATTTCTTTATATTTCCATTTCACTTTGTCATTTAATTAGTTATGAAATCTATTTAAACAAAAAAAATAAAGCCTTCATCTAATAGTAGATAGGTTAGACAGACCGTCATACCCACAGGCAATCAGTCAAGCATATGCACAAGCTCAGTGTCTTTCTTTTTTGTGTCTTGTGTTGCCAGTGAGACAATAATGAATGATGATGCTCAGCTGTTTATCTTATTGAATGTTTGTCTCTTTCTCAGGAGATTTGTATATACACAACTTTATTTTCGCATTGTCATATATCTATGCAGCGACATATAATTTTCTCTCTCAGTCTGTCTGTCAGTCTCGTCTGTCTGTCTGACAGCTAACATACATTGTCAATAACGTGCTACAAACATGACAACTACTTGCACGCATGATCCTTACTCTTCAATATCATAACATCTTAAGCTATAGGCAAAACTTAGAGAAGAAAAAAATTTCACATTAGCTGAATGAGACGCGTTGTCTGCAGCTTAAAGCTACAATAATTTTCAATGTGTATCTATCTATTCATATTGTATAGTATACTATATAAGACCCGCAGCAGTTCCAATGTATGATTTTATGAATGTTTTGCCGTTGTTTATACTATAAGCCACAATCGCGAGTATTAAATTTCTTGTTCAATGCGATTTTTTCTACTTTTTCATACAGACTGCATTGACAAGTCTGAATGACTGACTGACTGGCTGTATGGCTGGCTGACTGATAGATACATGACATGACTGTCAGACTGTCTCTTGAGTGCATCTAATAAAAATATTATTATTATATGATTTTATTGTAAAAAGCATTTTGTGTGTTGCCCTTCTTCCTAAATAAAATTGCATTTGCGGCTTTTTATGCGGTGCATTACTTTTGTCATCTTATTGTATCTGTGAAATTTGTTTTCATAACGGCGGCATACATACAGTTCCCTACGACAGTTTTGTTACGCTACTTTAAGATACTTTTTTTTTATTGTTTACTCCGATGACATTTGATAATGATTTCCGCATAATTACCTTTATTAACTTAATGACTATTTATTGCAACGTAATGTACTGTTTTGTGCTTGCATGTATTTAATTACTAATTGCATTAAAGGAAGTGTAAATCAGTTTTGAAGCAAGAGAAGAATTATTTTAATTTTATTTAATATAGACAATTGCTGAGTTGTGTACCTTTGTATTTTTGCAGCATTTTATGTATTAAAAGTGATGCATATTTCGTTTAAAGTAATTTGTTTGCTTAAAGCAGCTAGAATGGTGTTCATTCTAGTTTGCTATAATTTTATAGCAACACAAAATAAGTGTATAAGCCAAGAATTGTGTTGAGATCTAGTATAATTGCGCAATATTTGTCATTATATTGTTATTTTAGACTTGCTATAAAAATTATGGCACATTATAGCACAGTGTACTTCATTATTGTTTGAGTGTCAAACAGCTTTAGAAGCGTTTGAAATTGAATGTTAATATTTTTAAAGAAATTTGGCACATTAAGACTTGCTATAAAAGTTATAGCAAGTCTTGGCACAGTGCATTAAGTTCTATTTTGACTTTTAAAATACTCTAAAAGCTGTAGAAGCGCTACTTAAAAATTATTAAACCAATTTGATATCTTTAAGCTTGCTATAAAAGTTTGGCACATTTTTTTTATTATATTTTTATAAAATTATAAAACCTTTTACTATGGATTAATACTACGAAGTAATTTCAAAGAAATTATATGACTTGCTTTAAAACCTATTGAATACTATAACAGAGAATATTTTATTACATTTAAACAAAAAAAAACTACGCTAAAACTTATAGAAGTTCTCTTTAAAACATTTTGAATGACATTTTAAAATTTGCTATAAAAATTATAGCACATTATACTACACTGCATTTAACGATATTTATGCTAAATAGTATTCCAAAATATTATTTAAACATTTTGGAAAGAATTTTGTTACTTTTAGACTTACTATAAAAATTATAGCACATCGTAGGACTACGTAATTTACTATCAGAAAAGCTACAAAAGACTTTCAAAACACTATCAATGCCATATTGTACTCAAATTACATCAAGGAAGCATTTTGAAACATATTTTAAAACTTGCTATAAAAATTATAGCACATTATAGCACACTGTAATTAATGATATTTATGCTACAAAATATTCCAAAATATTTTTTTAACATTTTTAAAGAAATTTGCTTTTTTTAAACTTGCTATAATAATTATAGCACATCGTAGAAGTTTGAAATTTAATATTAGAAAAGCTATAAAAGTACTTTCAAATAGTTATCAATGCCATTTTGTACTCAAAATTCATTAAAGCAGCTGCTTTTTTTTTTTATAGCAACTTGTTACATTTGAAAAATATTATTATTACTTTTATTTAGTTTTTATCTTTAAGAATTACTATTAATAATTTTCCAATAAAATTATGCAATACTAATTGCTAGATTGTACTCATTATACTATATATTTATAGAACAAGTATAAATGTAATTTATTTCATTCCTCTAACACAACTAAGCATAAAAATGTAAACACGTAGCACAGTTTGACAGCAAAGTCAATTAAAAGCGAAATCAAGTGCCATAATTTTTAATTTAAATTAAAATCGTTATTGCAAATGACCAACTTGAAGTTAGTTTGCAACTGAAATCAAATCAAATACAGCGGATAACTACTATTATAGTTAAAAATAACAACTTTGTTGAGTCGACGACAACAATTTGCTACTAAATAACAATTATGAGATACTATTTTTTCTCTTCTCCCCAAGACAAACTGCAAACTACAACAGCAAACGTAATGAGACAATTTCTGTATTGCGGCAAAAATATTGAGGAAAAATTAATAATTTAGCATATTAAATGCAATTAGCGGCTTTTAAAATATCATTAAAAAAAAAAACAGAAAATGTACTAAAGGAACCATAAGTTGCCTCACTTTGAGTAGAGTGTCTCAATTTCCGTTTAAAATGATTGTTGAGAACGCGTTGGTTAACTGACAACAATAACTTTTTTTTTATGGCGTCAAAAGACTTTGCTTTAAAAGTCTACAAAGGAAATTGCAAAATTGAAAACGAAATTTTACTATAAAAAGTAAATGTTTAACTATAATTACACATAAAAATCATGTCTGCCTAAGTAAAAGCATTTCCTATAAAAATTATGGCACATTATAGCAAGTTGATTTTTGCTTTATTTATAATTAAAAAAATGTATAAAGAATACGCGCTTGTTGACAAGTAATCAACGCCCACACTTTTATATTTTATTACAACAAAAACATGTACAAAGAAGATAGATAGTCAGTCAGTAAAATAGAAAGATAGATCACCACAAAAACCAGTTCAAAAAAACGTTTATAAGCCTAATTTATTATGCAAAGTTCAAACATTTGTCTTTTATAAATTTATGCTGACTTGGCAGGCAAACAGGCAGACAGTCACCCTGTGTCTTAGATATTTCTTTCTGTATAATAACCGCCAAAAATAAACGTCAAAAGTTATAATAAATGCTTACATGCTTTCTTAAAGTTACAAAATACAAATGTAGTAACGAGCTAGATTTTTAACTACAAAAAAGAAAAAACCCATTTAGACAGCCTCTAATGCCTGCGAGTTATGCAAACCTTTTCCGCAAAAGTACGTGTATACATCTTTAGCGCCACGGCAAAAGATCAAGAACATGTTAAACCATGAATCTGTCTAAATGTCCACCCCACGCATTTTTGTATACAATATAAAGAGTCTATGACTGTGTGCTGTGAGCTGGGTACCTGGGTACAACTGTGCGATACATATTTCTAATTTTTTTTTCTTCTGGTTGATGAACTTACAAGCTTTGAGTCGAGTCTTATGCTTGGTGCAAATGTTGCAACATCATTTTTCACTTGAAGATTGCATAATGATTGACAATTCATTATGGGCAAAAGCGATGGCGATCTCCATAGCTGCGTTATACAATGAGAATGGCTTATGAATTTAAGCTATTTAATGGGTTTTTATGGTTAAGCATTTATTTGGAGTATTAATTATAGCAAACATTGAAGCAAGTTTGGTTGCTTACAAAAATTACTTGAATTCTTTTGCAATATAAAAGGCTATTGCACTTATGATCCTTATGACATACTATAAAAAATTTAATCTCTAATTAACATTGTTATTATTAATTCAAACAATCTATCCAAGACAGTGGTAGGCACACACTAGAATAATTCCAAAGATTGCCATTTATTAAATACAGCAACAAATTTAAATAAATTTTGCATTTTTAAACATGTTTTAAAATTTAAAGTACAGCAGATATTTGATTGACCTATTTTTAGACTTGCTATAAAAATTATAGCAAGCTATAGAATAACAGATTCTGTATATAACACTAATTAAATTGAGAGTATAACAATAACTTGAACTTTTAAGAACCTTTTATATAATATGACAGCATCAAAAGTAGAGTCGATTTATCCATGTCCATCTGTCTGTCTATTCAGCTATCCACCATATAAGCCAACCAATCTCGAATATTTTATAAAGTATCTTTTAGTCGATTCTACATAAATGCACCAGTTCATTTTTGTTAAAATTTTTTGTATTATTTATCAATTTGTAATTCATGATTATAATTCATGAGCAAGTTTACCGTATCGGTTTTCTTAAAATAAAGAATACAATTTTGAGCTTGAAGCGAGCTGATGAGTAGGCGTGGTGGACAACAAACAGGGCTGTCCCCGCTACCATTTCCATATTACTTTATTCTGCAGTTATTTTGTTGTTGTCACTTGCAAAGCATTTATATGGCCTACCTAGTGTCAGCTTAAGTTCATAATATATTCGTTTTTTTTTTTTTTTTTTTTTTTTTTTTTTTTCCCCTTATTTTTTTATTTATTATTTTTTTTTTTTTATATTAATTTTATTAAACAAACCATTTTTTTTCCAAATTAAGCATAACTAATTAAGTGTAAATGCAAAGAAACCTTCATATACAATTGCACTCTGTTATTAAAACCTTGCATTAAATATTGAAAAAATTCTTGACTTTTGAAAACAAAAAAAAATATCTCACTGTCATAAATAAATATGAAATATTTTTTTTATGCAATATTATTTTAGCAAACGCCATGATTGACGTTGATTGCCATATGAGCAGCAGCTATAAGAAAACGATAGCGTACAATGAACTCTTGTTTGCAATAAGAAAATAAAAATATTGAAGAAAAAACCATTGCAGTTGAGTATACTGAACTTCTAGATACCCTGTAGCTAAGGTTTAATGGTGACATTCGATTAATCTTAAAATTGATAATTATCGCTAATTTTCTTAATCGATTAGTCGTTTAATCGTTTAATTATTTTTTTTAGCCATACAGAAAAATATTTATTAAAAAAACTGAAATGGTGGGGCGGTTTCGATGAAGTTTATGTTTTTAATAGAGTCAAAATTTTTTTGTAAAATTTTTTATATAATTTTATACAATTCATGATTGTAATTCATGAGCTAGCTTTCCGAAACGATTTGCTATAAAATTGAAAACCGATTGGAGAACGAAGTAACATGAGAACAAAAGGATTATAGAGTCTGCTTAACATAATTTTGTACAAACATAATATACCCTTTGCCATTCTACAGCTGCAGTGTATAACAAAATGACGCTGCAAGAAAAATCGCTTAAATTTGCACAAATGTTGAACAAGTGTTTTTTGAGCAATTTTGAGACCGAAAAGCAAAAAAAAAAAAACTATGCCA
This sequence comes from Leucophenga varia, assembly GCA_018903435.1. NCBI lineage: Eukaryota > Metazoa > Arthropoda > Insecta > Diptera > Drosophilidae > Leucophenga > Leucophenga varia. The sequence continues at coordinate 35,453 of JAEIFJ010000011.1, forward strand.
ATCAGAAGAATCAATGAATATACAGATTTTTGAAGCATTTAACATAAATAACGACAGCTGCAGGTGGCTTTTATTGGCACCGAATTCAAAGTCTCCCCATACTTCAATAATGAAACTTGTTTTGTTGTAATACATTTTGACAGTTTAATTGATTTGTTGCCATTTACTTATAACGTATTTAATGCAATTTTTTTAAAGCTACGAACTTGAATTGTCCGCCTTTTCGATTCTCATGATTGTTTAATGTTGATAAGATTGAAGAGTGTTTTTTTTAATAATATAAATCAAAGTAATACAAATAGTACAAATACTTATTGTGTATTTTTTTGCTTAAATCTCAGTAAATAAGTCATTTTAATTTAAGCGGGCTCTTCATGAATTGAAGTGCTTAACTGATAGATACAATGCCTTTTAAATTTGAAAGGTTTGAGAAATACTATGTGGCAGACGAACGGGAGATTTAATAAGTCTCGTTAAGAGTATCTGTTGAGCTAATGGAAAGACGAATAGTTATGCCAATCGATATGATTTACCAAGGTGATTTTTGAAAACTTCTTTGATATCCAAACAAACTAATAAAATAAATGTATCTAGCGAATAACCGGCGTGTGCATTATGAAAGTATGAAATAATACTAAAAAATACCATAAAAACATAAGAAATGCAAACAGTTTTTTTGAGAAAATGGACTTTATGAACGAATCGAATGTGCCTAATGCATTGATTTAGTGGTATTTTTATTGACTTGACTGTTGCCTTTCAAACGAAACTGGTTTGGGACTCAACGGTTGGTTGGTTCTAACGTCCAGAGCGGACATAGAAACATTTTCATTATTGTATATGTGCAAAGTATACAAATTTAGTCTTATTTAACAAAAAAAATATTACATCATAAATTCAATTTACTAAAATAATTGACGTAAATGAACTTTATTTTGCCGTTGGAGGTCAAATGTTATTGATTATGTATTCAATTCTATCAAATATTACGACAATTTTGTGGTTTACATAATTGCTCTAGGGAACAGCAACATACATGTACTATATGCCTTGTTCGTGTAGATTTTAATTGAATCGATAAATTGTTTTTCTCGAATACTTATACATACAGCATACATACGTAAAGATTTCAATTTTTTTTTCTTCTTAATTTTTTTTATAAACTGCCAACTTAATTGAAGCAATTAGTGTTGTGCATGCATCATAGTCAGGTGTTCACAAGACAATAGAATTGATCGTATGATTGTATTAAGCAGCTTAAGTACAGATAAGTATTATATGACTGTACTTTGTTTGTCTATTGTTTGGAATTCAATTTTAAAGAGTCTTAAATTTAAAAATAATAAGATAAACATCTGTGTTGTAGCTTTGAGTATTTTAAATTGAATTTTTTTCTTGTTTGATAAAAATCGCTAAAATAGAATTTATAGAAAAATAATAGGCTTTTGAAGCATTAGCATTAGCTGGCCTACTATGTTAAAAATCAAAATAAAAAAAAATTAAAACAGATGTTTTTGAAACATTTTCATTTACATAATTTTTTAAGAACAAAAATTATAGCAAATTACAGCGACGCACATTTTGCATTTTTCAATAAATTTGTACTGCGTTTTCACTAGCATAAGCGTTTGCGTTAGCATTAGTGTTACTATCGAAAGCAGCGCCTACTACCTTCGTATTAAATTGTTACTTCTAAGACTACCAATACTTTAAAGTTTGCGTCTAAAGTAGGCATTGATTTCGATAACAACAGGCTAATGCTAACGCTATTGAAATCGAGCTATAAGTAGGACAAATTATGTCAATCGTACCAAAAACTAGCTGTAATTCGACATTTCACGTTATAATCTTTCAAAGCACCAAAGCACCAGGCAGAATAAGGCATATGAGATGTATAGATGCATATGAGATGTATAGATGCATATAAAATTCCTGATCAGCATTTAAAAGAGAGTCGATCAAGCAATGTCTGTCTGTCCGTCTTGCTGTTTGCCGTACGAAAATGATTATCTCGTAGGCTGCAACAGATGTAGACATCTTACTTGAAATTTAGACTCTCAAGGCCGTCAAGTGAACAAACGGCTTTTCTCTAGCTAAATTTTAATGAGTACCTCCTCTACAAACTTATTTTCCTTAAAAACTTCTTTGTTTCTTAATCTAAAATGTCTTAATTCAGACATTTTGTATGAAACACTTTTTTGTTTCCTTTAATAAAAATTTCTATCTGGGACCCTGGAAGATATAAAGAGTTTTTTCACCTCGAACCCTAAAAGATTTCCGACAAATTTATTACAAATCATTCAGGTCAAACGACTTACCGAAAAAAGTATAATTTATTGGAAAAATGGGCTGGCAGAAGGTGGTCTCAGATAAAAATGGGCTGAGCTAACTTAAAAACATACTAAAAAATACCACTTCTTTTAATCTTACCCATAATGTATTTGGGGAAAGCTGTATTCAGCTGTTATTTATTATTGTTTTTTGCTTATGTTAAAAAAGCAAAACATTTTTGTATGGAAAAATTAGAAAAAAATTCCAGGGCAATTTCAATTTACTTGCATTGTTTACTTTCAAAAGTAACCTGTTTGAGGCTCATCGCTGTGACGGTTTCAACGAAAATCACGGACATAGAAACATTTCAAATTTTTTTTATATATATAGATTGATACGCTGTCCGATATTGGCTAAAGATATTGCCTAAAATGGCTCTGAGATGACGGCACAATTTTTTAATCAAAGGATTAGATATGGTGCTCTACTGCAAGTTATGTAGTAAAAGCCATGAGTGTCTGCTGCTAGTCGAGTAAGATGTATCGAAAACTTCTCAGAGCTGATTGATAAACAAATAGTATATTTGCACCTAATACCTGTGTTAATAAGTGTGTGTCTTTTCGTATAGATATCACCGTTGCTTGTTGACAAGCCTTTAAGTCTAAAGCATCACCATCAACTAGTGTTACCCATTTTTTTTTTTTGCTGCATTAAAAGTTTTCAACTTGTAGCTATGATTTCTTATCTTTATCAGCTCCTTTATCAAACGCTTTAAATACAACAAATATATCAAGCTCTTAAGTTATAATCTCTACTTTTATCTATCTCTATCTCTTCCACTACGTCATCTAATACTCGACCAGTTATCATCTTTGTATATATTTAAGACGCATAATCTTATAAAAACAAAAAGCAATACAAAATACAAGATAAAAGATACATTTAAAAGACAAAACTAAAATTAGACAGAACATAGTAAAAATATTATATTATATGCACAATATAGAAGAAGAAAAAAAACGAAACAAATAAGTATTAGCAATGTATTTAGTTAGGTATTTGCAAAGATATCAGCAACATGCGTACTTACAATGCAAGACAGATACAAAAGTATCTACAATAATGTAAAGGCTTTAAGGTCGTTTGGCGATATAATGCTGTTAGCTATATTACTTGACCATAGTTGTTGTGTTGTTGGCTAAAAAAAACTAGGTGCAAGAAATCGAGTCTACATATAGCTAAGCACAAACAGAATAATGTGCAATAAGAATTGCGCGCAAAATATTAGCGGCAACCTAGCGGTATGAGACAAATACATAGATACATTTTGCAATGTAATGCATATGTATATGTAGTATTATTTAAAGTATTTGTATTTTTTAGTTGACTTGTGGAATTTCAACAAGTTTTGCTATTGCGTTTATTGTCGTCGCTGTTGTTGTTGTTTTTGTTGTTATTACTTTAGACATTCTCTACTCTAAGCGCGCTCTGTCTGTCTGTCTGTCTGTCTCATTCTATGTGTATTGTATCTAAGTATTTTAAGCTCTTAACTCTAAAATATGATATTACCCAAGCAGGTTGCTTTTGTCGATTTGCTGGCCTTTCTGTTTGTTATTTGCTTTTGTGCGCTGTGTTGTGTTGAGTAGAGTATATGGCAATAGCTTTTGTTGGATTAGGAAATGGCGCTCCAAAAAAAAAAAAAAAAAATATATATAAATATATTTTGTACTATATTGCTTTTGTATCTGTATAGCACGTATTGCTATTTAACAGGTTAATAAACTTTTTGAAATGCATTTTGAAAATGTTTATTTGTGTGTTGTATTAAGTTGCACAATGAAATGGAAATATTACAAAAACAATTTTAAAAAAAGTTAAAGATACTTTAGCTTTTAACTAGTTAAATATGACACAAATTTCGAATTGTACCCAATTACATTATCAGACACTAAGCAAACATAAACGCTAATAAAATAACTTGAATCAACAAAAAAAAGTATCTTATGCATAACATCATTAAACTTTCAAATTAGCTACTTTTAGCACTTTCCATTGTCAATAAGTATGCAAATCTTTTGCTTTTATCTTAAGTCTTGTCATATATTATTAGTTTAATCTACTATCTAACCTCATTGTGTGTGTGTGTTAACCAACACTATAAGCTTGATTTGTTGTCATGTACCAAGCATTCATTAACTATGCAAGTATTTGAGAAAAAAATCGAATCTTATGGTATTCATGTCTTTCAATATACACAAAAGATAGATCTAGACAGATTATCGTTAACTACTTATATGCGCGTCATAAAAATTAAACAAACTACAAGTAAGCGCGACTAGAATTCAATATATGCAACCTATAACTCATAACTATAGACTAGCTACAAGCACTATTCAATAGTTTGTTGTATCTAACAATGTATCTCAATGAGTATACTATCAAAGTATGTAATAGTTTGGATATGAATGAATGGCAAAACAAGTACAGCGCTCACACACATAATAACAACAATAACGACAAACAACTATTATAATACTACAGCTACGTACAACATGCAAGTAACAAGTGTTACTCAAGGCAACAAATTAATAGCGTACATTTTTCTAAACTAATCACGACAACATAGGCACTTGTTAAATGCATTTGTTAAATACACATAAAAAAATTTCTATATGATTTGCCTTAAATAAATACTTAACCAGTTAAGGCAGTATAATATCTGCATTATAACCGGAATTGTTTAGCTTCATTAATTGAAATAAGTCTTGAGCTCGACTACCAAAACATAACATAAATTGGAGTTCCGCAAAAAGCAAATAAGAGGCTTCTGCTAAATACTGGAAGAACTTAGAAAGTATAATTTTGAGAGGCCCAGTTGCATCTGAACGTTTAAAGTTACCAAAATATATCGATACTTTTCGATTTTATCATATCGATTTATCAAATATTTAATGAATATTTGCGACGGTCATCAACTTAAATGAAGTGTGACTTGGAAAAGAACATTTTCTGGAGGGTGTGTCAAGATCTAGGAACTTGTCAAAATTAATCGATAACTTTATATAACACAATATCGATATATCGAATATTTAATGAATATAAGCGTCGTCGAAATATCGATATTTGTTTCAGCTCTAGCTTATTGTACCTGGTGAATGGAAATATCTTTGGAGCGGGTAACATAACTCCTGAGGCTTGTCGAATTTGAAAGACTAGCTACAATATTTTCGTGTGTTTAATGAGTTTTACCAACTTCAGACTCTATAATTTAACTATAAACTGATAAATACTATTATAACTGAAATGAAAAACTGTGAGAACAAGTGAATACTACTGTGAATACAATTGAATACAATTGCACTACTGTTAATTCAACTTAGTACTAATGAGTATTACTATGAAAACAGCCAAGTACTACTGTGAATACATCTGATTACTAATGACTATTACTGTGAATACAACTGAGTACTACTGTGAATACAATTGAATACTACAGTGAATACAACTGAGTTCTCATGAATGAACCTAGGAGCAATTAGGAAACCTAACATATTTTTTAATACGTTTTTTTTTTTTTAGTGTAAAAACACATTTATCTCAACAACAACATTCCTTACAGCAAAATTTGATGTAAGCCAACTGAATCTCGTAAAAAAAAAATATAAATCTTTGAGAAAAGCAAAAATTGTGCACTAAGCTGCCTGCAGCTGTATTATAGCTCATGCATACAGTAGTAGTTTTTCGTTCTAGAACAGAGCAAAAGTTTAACAAAAAAAAAAAAAAACAAATTCAAATTAAATAGAAATGCATCAACATTTTTCAGCATATTTATGCCCAATGGTTACTTACTACAAAAAAAAGATAAAAAAATAGCAACACAACAACTTGTTGCTATAATTTACGCGTCGTCGTTCTATATATATTCAAAGTAGTTACATGCACCTACAAAGCAGGTTAAAACCAGCGGCACTTTCCAATGCGAGATACATAGATTATTATACACTTGTTGCTGCTGTTGCCTCGAAGTTGCTTGCGCGCTATCTTTTGAAATTTTAATAGCAGCATTTCGTAACAACTTTTGATGGACAGCAATAACAACAACAACAAATATCTAGAATAACCATAACAACTACTGTAGTCACTCACTCACTCAGTCAGTTAGTCAGTCAGTCGGCATGCTTGTACATTTAGTTTGTGGTCAGTCAGTGTATAGTGTATAGAAGTATCTCTAACATATATTTTTTATGTAACAAATGTCAGTCAGCGTCACTCAAACTCAATGCGCAGATACAACAGCATTTATAAAACGACGCCTTCTTATAGCCCAAAACAAAAAAAAAAAATATCTTTAGTTTTGCAGCACAATAGATCTTTAGTGGCATTGTTCTAGATGTTTTGTAAACGATATTTTTTTTGGTGTAAATATGCGCAAATTTTCAGTTCTGTATCATTGCTGTAAAATCAAAATTTGTTGTAACTGAAAAAAAAAATAAAATTTTTTTTCTTTGAGATTTTAAGCTTTAAGTTCGTCTATGACATATATCTATGTCACTGCTCCATACTGTATCTCTCTTTTACACTTTATTTTGCAACAAAACTCATTCAGCCATTAACTGCCGTTATCTGTTGATTACACAATAACAACAACAACAACAATAATACCACAAAGACCTAATTCACAGTGTTGCTGCATAGCACACACAGATACAAAAGTATCTTCCCGAAGAGTAAAACTAGTGAAGTGTATCTGAAAATGATGTGTAATGTATCTGTATGTATTAGTTTATTGAGAGTTGAATGCGCATGTGTAGCTTCAAAAAAAAAAAAAAAATTCAACTTCAACAACTCGCAAGCAAGCCAATAGTAAATATCTAACGTAACATTTAGAATGTTGTCTGAATGTTGCCGCATCGAAATTTTTTTTTCTTTGTTGTTTTCTTTATTTTTTTTTTTTTTTTTGTAAATGCGGCTTTTATTTTTGTTGTTGTTGTTAAAGTTGCAGCAACAATTGCTGGTATTACTACAAAGCAATAGTTGCTGACACACATAATAGTTTCAATGTTGTTTTGGCACAATTTTTTTCTTTTCTTTGATAAAAATAGGTTTTTTTTTCCAGTTTAGAGCTCCACAAAATGCATCAAAAAAGTGTTTCTTAGGAAAAAAATTGATAATATTATTAGGCGTGCTTCTTATCTTGGAAAATAAAATATTTATAAAATTATGTGAACTTTTTATATTCTAGACAAACAAAAATACAGAATTATTTGAAGGAAAATAATCGGAATAATTGAAGATAATATTGTAAAGGGTAAATGATCCGATATAAATTTTACTCTAAAAATACCGAATTATAAACTATTTTCCTAAAAATCCCAGGGAGAGGGAGGTGAGTTTGTACCGAAATGTGGCCATTGCACATTGTTTTACCCATCGAAGTAGTTAATTTTAAAACTGTTGATCAATATCTTCAACACTGATGGAATTAATTTTGTAGCAACAAACAGTCTGAGGGACTGAGAAACATAGGTAGATCGATTTGTCTCGTTGAGCCTCCTTTCCAAAAGAACTTGTAATACTTATTCATATATGTATAAGGGCAATTTTTTAAAGGGTTTTTGGGGGGAAAAAAAAAAAAAAATCCAAAAGATAAAGAAAAGGGCAAAAAAAAAAAAAAAACAAAAAAAAAAAAAAAATTTGGAAAGAAAAAAAAAAAAAAAAAAAAAAAAAAAAGTTGGGTAAAAAAGAGGCGGCGACCCGAAAAAAAAAAAAAAAAAAAAAAAAAAAAAAAACAAATATGAGTGACTTGTATGCAAATTCGATTTTGTATGGGGCCTATATTGTTGCCCAATAAAAATATAAGGGTCCTAAGATGAGAACTTGAAGTTTATGTTGCTTTAAAAAAAATCATCTATTGTTTCAACAAACCATACATTTTTCGTGACAAAAATTGATGATAAAAATTGCCAAATTGGTTAAATTGATGACAAAAATTGTTGACCAAAATTGTTGACAAAAATCGTTGTCAAAAAATTTGGGACAAAAATTTCGGACAAAAAATTTGGGACAAAAATTTGGTACAAAAGATTTTAACAAAAATTTGGCAAAAAAATTTGCCACAAAAAAGTGGGAAAAAAATTTGGGAGAAAAATTTTTGACAAAAGTTTGGGACAACAATTTAGAACAAGAATTTTGGGAAAAAATTTGGAACAAAAATTTGGGACAAAAATTTGGGACAAAAATTTGGAACAAAAATTTGGGACAAAAATTTGGGACTAAAATTTGGGACAAAAAATTTGGGACAATTTGGGGCAAAAATTTGGGACAAAAATTTGGGAAAAAATTTGGGACAAAAGATTGGATCAAAAATTTGGGAAAAAATTTGGTACAAAAAGTTTGGGAAAAAATTTGGCAAAAAATTTGAGACAAAATATGGGAAAAAAATTTGGGACAAAAAATTTGGGACAAAAATTTGGAACAAATATTTTTAACAAAAATTTGGAACAAAAATTTGGGACAAAAATTTGGGACTAAAATTCGGTGAACAAATTTAGAAAAAAAAATTGGTGACAAAAATTGTTAACATATTAGAAAAAACTTGGTGTCAAAAATTATTATATTAATTATTTTTTTTTTTTTTAAAACATTTTTTCCGCCTATGCAAACAAAAGTTGTGGGCATTCGAATATTAGCACAACTATAAATTTAGAAACCTATAAAATAAGTCTATGCCAAGGACAAGAAAAATACTCAAAATATTTAAATTTCAAGAAAAAAATTTTTTTTTTTTTTATGAACTTTTTTTTTGTCAATTGCCTCATATAAAATGAAAGCTTCTGGCAATAATAATTCAGCTGTTCTAAAATTTACAAAAAACTTCTTAATTCTATTCAGAAAATTATTGAAAATTTTACAAAGAACTAAGAAAATATTTCAAGTTCATCAAATGCAGCAAGTTTAAATATTTCCTGTTACTCTGCTTTTAAGTAGTAATCTTCGTAGTATTAAGAATATATAAAACCGCAACAACTATTTTGCTACTATTTTTTTATTACTGCTAGCTGTTGTTGCTATACTTTAAGCTGCTACCAACTAAAAAAAAAAAAGAACAACATTTTTGATAGCGCCTATCAAAGTAAAACATCAAACATCAAGTAAGCAGTAAGACAGGTCTGACTTGCTTTAAGGCAAAATCCAATCACTGCTTTTCATACCTATACACACACTCACACATACACACACACACTTAACTTCAAAATCGCTACAATCAGACTTTTGTAAACACTTTGTTCAGGCAGCACATATATTTTTTTTGTGCTGCGTTTGAACATACACTCCCAACTTTTTTATTCTACTTCAACTATTCAATCCATCCACAAAGCATCTATATACAATTCATCTCTGTTACAGTTTGTTCATAGCTTTGTCGTATCTATAAGAACAAACATTTTAGACCAAAAAAAAATTGGTATATAATAAAAAAAAAAAAAACATTGTCCAACGAGAGTAGGCAGCAAAAGTTGTGCTGTGTGCGCATGTAACACACAATCAGGAAGTAATTTCTATGCTTTGCAGCATGTTGTCGTCGTCGTCGTTGGTCGTCGTCATGGACGAGTTTGTAGGCTTTAAAACGCTACAAGCAACCACAAAGTTAAAAGATCATCCATCAGTCGCAAACATCACATCGTCAGTCATTTAGTCAGTCAGTCAGACATTCATTCTCCCAGTCAGTTGTCTAGAGCCTGTTCACTCGTCTTGTTCTAGTCAAGTAGCTACACACACACATATTTTTTTTTTTTTTCATGTAATTTCCTTTTGTGATACCCTGAAAGCATGGTTTTAAGTGGATTTATTAAATTAGTGTAGAAGTATGTTACAGGCTCGATTTGCATTGCCAAAGCCTTGTCCGTCTGTCTGTTTATAAGAATTAGAAGGATATCTTGCAGTCGTTTTGACTCGACTTTTCTTTTTAATGAAAAATGTGCGCGCATGATACATGGCGCTGACTAGAAGATTTGTGTGTGTAAATTGCTTCGTTTATGCACAACAGAAATGCCAGAAAATTACCACTTGAGTCTATTGTATCTATGCGGTAATAATGTTGCATCATTTGGTCATTTTCGGTAGCTTTATGAATTTGATTTTAGTTTTTTTTCTTTTCTTTCGTAACTGTTATTTTAATTCTCGTTTGTGGTTAGCCAACTTGAAAAACTTTAGCTAAAAGTATCTTTTTTAATATTTTTTCTGCTACTAATCAATCTATCTTTTTTTTTAATTTTCTACAACACTCCTATTGCATTTTAAGCACTTTAAGTGTTTTGCTCATTTCAAATTCAAAACATTTTCCATTTCTTATATTACGAAATCTGCCACTTTTAAGACTTCAATCAGTCATATCAGCATGCATGCATGCAACGCGGACGCCCGTTTGTCTGCTATTAAATGCCAATAATGAATGCAACGCCCACCTAACTGTCGTCAATAACTTCCTAGACAACAACAGCAGCAACAGCAGCAGCTGTTGTGGCAACATACATATTGATATATGACTATATGCCTATTAATCCTAATCCAGCGACTCCCAACACCACCACAACCACTGCGATTGCATAATCTTTATGCAGCTAAAAAAAATATTGTATTATTAATATGCAACAACAGTAGAAAAGATGCTACAGCGTATAAACGTGTAAAAAAGAAAGATAAATTAACTAATAGCAAAGTTAATTATAAACGCATTAAATGCGCGACACGCTTTTGTTGTATAGATACATTAACTTTAAGCTCAAGCAGCTACAACCTCACGTATTGCCATTTAAACAATATTTTTTTTTTTTTTTCTTTTGATTAATCTGCAAAGCTGTATGTCGATGATACTGGCAATATTTTCAACTTACTTCCTGCATGTTAAATAAAAAAAATAAAAAACAAAAAAAATATTTTTGTATCTTACAGATACATGCAAGCCATAGTATAAAAAAGATACTTATTTAATTTTATATTTCTTTTTTTTTTGATTTTTTTGCTGTTTTAATTTTTTTTTTTTTCATTTCATTTCTTTTACTGCTTGCAACTACAAATTAATCAAAGTTTATATATGTATCTGTAAGATACATTATACACATTTCAGTTGATAGTTATAAATGAAAAATGTTGGACAATTGCATGGTTCAGTTACAGTGACTAATCGATTTTTAAATTAAAGCAGTTCTCCTTTAGGCATACACACATTACACATATGTACTTCACTCAGTTGCATCTTTTGTATCTTTTGGCATCAATGGAAAAAGTTGTTTGGCATGCGGCACGCGTTCCAAACATATCTTTTATTTGCACATACTATGTAGTTACATACATACTATGTTATATACCTTCTATTATTGATTTCTCTACTTGACTTTAACGTTTCGTTCCCTACATGCATCTAGCTATAACTGTGCACAAATTTCTTTCGTTCTTTTAGACTTCAGACTTCGTTTTTATAAATTGTTTTTTTTCCTTCTTATTGTCAATTCAGTAGAATTCAACAGCAAATTGCTTATGAATTCGAGCGTTTGCACTTACAAAAAAAAAAAAAAAATAAGAAAAGAAATTGGCACATTGCCATCGGAATTTCTATCTATAAAGTAGACTTTTTCCATGAATTTATTTGCTTTTGGGCATTTTGCGTGCACCATTTGTATATTTTCATGTTTCTGTAGCTCTCTGACGAAAATGTGTCAGAGTTCATTGCACTTTAGAATTGAATTTTTTAAAGAAATTTGTCTACATTTGAAATCAATTTTAAATATTTATTTTAATATGCATTCTTTTCTTTTCATTTCATTTCATTTCAGGTATGTTGATGCAGTCAATGTGTGTTTGTAATGAAAATAAATTATGGTGTAAGTGTTTTAAATTAAGTATTAAGAACTTGAGTCATCATCAAAGAATCGAAAATTTATACCAAATCAGTTGTATTTTGTACTTAAGATAACTAAATAGTTAGAAGATACTTGCAAATAAATTAATTAGATATAAGAAATATGCCTTTTTTTCTGAATTTAACCCAGATTTTCTTTCGATAGGTATTTAGAATTATTTATATTCAATTATCTAACATGCTTGTAGTGCCAATATTTCTAAAGCATACTTTCAGGCATGTAGAATTTTCTCTACTTTTCTAATAAAAGCTTCTAAATGATTAACAATCAAGTATTATTAAATTTTGTAGTTCCTTTTTGACCTTAAAGTTGGTTTATACAAAATTAAAATTAAAAATTTAAAACTGAGACTGTTTCTTCCAAATACGAGTATGTTTACCGCAAGTTTGGTCGGAAATTGAGTCGAGCAACCTAGGTAGTCTGTCCATTCAGGCTATACACATGTTTGATTTATACCTACATCGATTTACGAGTCTATAAATGAAAGAGCTACGTATAACTTATGTTAATACTAAAGAATGTGATTTTTATTAATTTTCTCATGATTTTCAAATTTATCTCATTAATGACTTCTTTATTTGAGTTAAATCTCCTAGAATAAAAAACTTGCATTGGGTAGCTAAATCCAAAGAATGTGCTGAAAGAAGTAGCAGATCTTTGGATTCTCTTGGTAGAAGATAACTTTTTCTTTTTCAAATATAATCGTTTTGCTTCAAATCCATTTCGAATCTGTCCAACACTGCCATTCAATTTAATCTTTGTGAATAAAACCGCGAGCATCTTAAAACTGTTTCCATGACATTGTTGGCCTATGACTATGTCATTTTAATTGTGCCCCATCTCCTTTGACTGTTCCAAACATTATTTTAATTAAGTTGATGAAGCAAAGTCCCCTTAGTATTAAAATATTCAACCCTATCCTGCCCATTCCTATGGAAAATTTTATCCAAATACCGCTCAATCCGGGTTTTTTATCCATAGGTCTCGTTGGTCCCAACGTTTTTCCATCCATTATAGATTTTTATACAAGTACTAGTGGATACCTGGCGTGTGCTATGACATTGTAAGGGGCGTCTTTTTTCTTTTTGCATCTGCCTTTTTTTGTGCAATTGCAGTTCTTTTCGATGGCATTTTTGCCTTTTTTCTTTTTAATAGCAGCGTTCCCAAAATATGTTTGGGCTGGTATGAAAACATACTAAAATATACCATTTTTTTATTGCAGCGTTCCCAAAATATGTTGGGGCTGGTACAGAAAAACACAGAAGAGCACTAAAAAATACCTGTTTTATTTTTTTATTTTTTGATTGCAGTGGGATCAAAATATACAAAAATATACAAATCAAAATAAAAACATTCTTATGTGGGAAAACTAAAAAGTCTTTTTCATGATTGAGCCGAATGTGCCCAATGTATTATCTTAGTGGTATTTTAATTTACTTGCATTGTTACCTCTCAAATGAAACTGTTTTGGGACTCATCAGTTGGATAGTTTCAACGTCCATAGCGGACATAAACAGATTTTTATTATTTTATATATAGATAAGCAAAGCTATGAAGCAGGAACTAAAAAGGCACGGCAGACCTCATAATGTGTATGTGTTCGATTAACATCTTTATCAGCATATAAACGCTGCGTCGAAACAGCTGTGTCCGACTGCCATATGAAACCGATTATCTCAGAGCCTAAAATTTAATTCTGTAAAACCATATCACTAATATCAACATTTTTTCCATTTCATTTTAAGAGATACTCCATACAAACTTGTCCTAAAAATGATTTCTCATCAAAAATATTTAATATAGCCAGAAACCTTCTCTAGATCTATGGTCACATTTATTTACACAGATAAAATTCCACTTGAAATAATTATAATAGTCGCCAATTTTCTTTATATAGTAGAGTAGAATTCGCTTAATTAACTTAAGTTATAAAATAAACTTTTATCAATTTTGATAAAAAATTCAAAAAAATATATATAAAATTAGATTAGTAATAAAAGACTTATAAGCCAATTTAACGCGCCGCATAAACACCTTCCCCTTGCATATAATTAACAAAATTATCGTCCATATGCCAATATTTGTGTGTTTTAACCAATTCTAAACCAGCCGCATCAGCAATCCAAATCTGTTCATTTTGTGCATTTTCAATAGCACGCACAATATTACGAGCACACGCCTCTGTCGACTGACAAGGTGCTGTATGCAAACGATCTGCATAGCCTTGGCCATACTTCAGAAAAGCAGACAATTGTTTACTTATAAAAGTCTTTGTAGGACCACAACAAACAGCCATAACAGCGACACCAGTTTGATTATAATACAAAGGGATCCTTAAAAAATCAAAGATTTCAATTTAAAAATAATTTTATTACACATTTAAGAAACGACTCACCGCTAAACTACGCGTAAAACCAATAACACCAAATTTCGCAGCACTATAAGCACAAAAGACAGGCGATGGATCGAGTCCAATAACCGAAGTAACATTTACAATAAGACCACCACGTCCCTTCTGTTTTTTGTCCATATAAGGCATTACAGTGGAAACCGTATTAATCATGCCTGTCAAATTTATATTAATTGTAGCTGCAATATCCATTTCATTGCACATTGTTGCACCATAAATTAAAACATCAATATAATCCATTTGTACTAAAACATCATCGAAATAATGTTTCATATCATCCGGATCCATAGTAACATCAAAAGTCCAAAAGAATATCTGTGTACGTGGTTTGATGGCTTGCAACTGCGCAATAGCTTTCAGATTTTCAGTGCCATGTAGTATAGCAAGTTTCTGTAAAGAGTTTTGGTTATAATTAAACTGAAAAGTATCTACAAAATGTAACTCGAAACTTACTGAAATATTTTTATTCATCAACATTTTACAAGTTTCCAAAGCAATGCCACCACAATCGGCAACATAGCAAATATTTTTACCAGTTAAATCGTACATTTTTTATGAAGTAGCAGCGCCAAATGTTTAAATAGAACTGAATTTGGTGTATTGAGACTAATCAATTGGTTTAAGCGTTTATCTATCTAATTAAATTCTTATCATTTTTTAGATATTTTTTTTTTAAAGCAATAATTTTATTATTATTATTTTTTTGTTTATATGCTAGATACCGTTTATCATATTTATCATTTTTATATATAAAGCCTTTTTTTTTTATTTTTGTTTAAATTATGCCAAAATAAAATTTAGTAAGTTTACTGCCAGTTGTATGCGCATTTAAATGTGTGAATCCCAGTGTTTGGTCCATTGTATGGGCTCCAATTTACCCAAATCCAACTTCCAGATAGCACCATTCTGATTTGCCTCAATAGCCTTGACAAAGTTTTGTGCACATTGTAGCGTGGTTTGTGTCGGATGTTGCATAAGCAATTCAGCAACGCGTGGCTCTACATCTAACCAAGAGTTGAATTTGTGTACCAATGGTGTTTTTGTAATGCCCGGATTAATCGAATAAGCAGTGACACCAGTGATGCTAGCAAGGCGCTAAAATTTAAAATTATGTTAAATAAATTTAAAATATTGAAAACAAAATGAAATCACTTACCGCTAAGGAGCTTGTAAAATTGACCACAGCCGCTTTGGATGCTGAATAAACGGGCACCTGGTGTATAGCATTAAAACCGGTTACAGAGCAAATATTACAAATAACACCGCCTGGACCGCCGCGGCGTTTATCCCAGAAATCCATAATTGCTGTTGTGGTATTAACCAAACCAGTAAAATTGACTGCAATGGTGCGTTCAATTTGATGATCATCAAGTATACCAGCACCGTTGATCAAGAGATCAACAGTTTTGAGCTGATCAAAAATTTTTTTAGTAATTTTTTTGTTTCGTCCAATGGTACGGTAACATCATATGGAATGAAAGTTATTTTTAACTTTCGGATTGATTGTCTTTAGTTCAGCAATGGCTGCTGGGTTCTCGATTCTATCAAGTATTACCAGGTTCTGTGTTATAAAAAAAATGATTAAAACTTTTTTCTTTATGAATCTTTCAAAAAAATAAAATACCTACCGCCATATCGCGTCTTACAAGCTCCCGGCTTGTATCCAGCCCAATGCCACCTAGGCCAGCCACAAAGATTACATTCTTGCCTGTTAGCGTCATTTTAACTGTTTGTAGTTGTTACAAAACTGATTTTAGAATTTGTGTCAAGTTTTAGCAATAGACCTCAAGTTTATGACTGAAATTAAATAGATTTATTAATTAGTCTTTTCAATATGTCTTTATTTATTTATTTGTTTATTAGTGCTGCTACACTCAGCTAAATTAACTTTCTGTTAAGCTGTATAATAAATGTTCTAAATGATGACATTTGCACTATCTTCTTAATACGCTTATCAATGTTTATTTATTTTCTATGCATGTTTTGATTAATTTATTAATAAAATTTAATTAAATACCAGCAAAATTCTATTTTATTACTGTTCAGATTGCTAGTGTTTATTTTGTATTTCTGGTTGCTTGGGGTCTGTTCAGACGATCTTACAATTTCGTCCATTCGTCTATTTGTTATTTGAGCCAAACATTGTCGCATATTGAAGTAGTTGTCGTATGGGACCCCACCTCAAAACGAGGCTTTTAACAAAAATTTGAAACAAGATACGTCATGAATTCTTTGGAGAATCAAAGTTTCCAATATGGATAAGTTTGGATTTAAATGCTGATCAAAACAATATGTTTTGCGTGGAGTGTATTTTGTCTCATTCTGCATATAACGTACACTAAAATTACGCATCCTTAACATATTATTATAGTTATAGGTTGGCTTAATTCCTAGAATTTAGGGATCTATCAAACATTAAGTGTGAATGCGTCTGGCGATGGCAGAGAGAGTGCTCTATTCTTTCATCTTTCTTTTTACTCTCACAGCTTCTGCCTGCTTTCCAAATGGTACCCAGATGCAGCGAATGTCCCATTGCAAAGTATTCTCATTAAATGATCTGCTTCGCTTAGTATTTGTTTTGTAATATTGCTGTACTTTAAAGGCAGCTTGACTGTCTTGTGATTTATTCCCAGTCTAAAAACATGCAATAATCTGGAAATCTTAAAGAATGGGAGAATATGCCTTAAAGTATTCTTCCTCTAAATCTCGACCCATCTGTGTACACGTTGAAAGTTATGGAATAGAAACCTTAAGTTTATTCCTTGAACTTAGTTTAATTATATCCGCCACATATAGTGTAAACGCGTATATTCAGTTTGTCCAAAAGTTTGTGACGCATTAAAGGAGGCATCGGAGACCCCATTAAGTATATATATTATTGATCAGCTCGACGAGACAAATCGATTTATCCATGTCCGTCTGTCTGTCTGTCTGTCTGTCTGTCTGTCTATCCGTCCATCCGTATGTCTGTTGCAATGCGTTTTTTTCGGAAAGTTTTAAAGATATTGACCTGAAATTTTAAATTTAAGTTTTTTGTGCTCCTTGGCAGTTTGTATGACGAATCCAAGGTGCCACGCCCATTTTTAGACATAGCTCCCATACAAACATACCACTTTTTTTTATTTTTGTATAAAAATATTTATTATTTATGAATGTATTTACTACAAATTGGGTAAAAACACTTCTAATGGCATCCAATAACAAAAGAAAGGTGCCACGCCCAACCAAGCGCCCATTTTTCAAATTTTGTTCTTATTAAGTTCGTATTTATGAACATATATTCACTCCAGTCAAACTCTATTGTCATCCTATGAATATGCTACCGACATGACATGAATCGGGCCTCTAAAAGTAAGACGGCCCACTAAAACTCACCTTTCCCACTCCAAAAAAAAAAACTAAAAAATACCTGTTTTTTATTGCAGCGAAACCACAATATGACCACAATAAAAAAAAAATTTATGGGAAAAGTCGGAAAACGATTTTATGAATGAACCGAATATGCCTAATGCATTGTTTTAGTAGTCGATAACTATAATTTCATTGTTGCCTTTCAAATGAAGCCGCTTTGGTATTCATCGGTTTGATAGTTTTAAAGTATATAGCGGACATAGAAACATTTTTACTATATTATATACATTTAGATGAAATTAAATTAAATATTATTATTAAATATATTAATAACTAAAGCTGTGTTGGAACTAATTTATCAAATTAAATTTTAATAGAATTTTTTTGTCACTTCTCTAGAATATAAATACTTCCGTGCTAATTGCTTGATTTCTACATAAAATTAAGAATTTAAAATTGGTCAGCTCTAACTACACAATTCTTGTTTGTTTTTGAAATATTTATTTTAACACTTTCACACCTCAAAATAAGTATAGTAACGAATTTAAAAAAAATATATTTATTAATAAACTCACTGTTTTTGAAAATAATAACACACAGAATCACTGCCAAGGAAACTTTATTTTTTAATGTGCACAGCGCAAGATCTGAACAGACAATAATCGAACTCCTACAAATGGCGCTCATTTTAAATGATTTCCGTATCAATACACAAACAAACATACATACATAACATATATAAAAAGTATCTATAGTGTTTGATGCATTTAGTATTATTTGATACAATATAAACATTGTATAAAGTAAATTTTGTGTACATAATAGCTTAGAAGTTTTATACGAGTACATACATGGACATTGCGTTAGGAAAACAGCTTTGACCTTGTAGAAATGACACCACTCCAGCGTTTTGTATGTGTAAACTAAACTCTTGCATAGTTCCAGAATAGAGAATGCTCTCCAACTATCTTTCTATCTATCAAAAATTTATACTTGCCGGCATTTGACGCCGGCCAGTCGGCTAGCGGTCGACCGCATTTAAGCTTAATTTGCATTCATAAGTTGTTTATTGTATCAAAATGTTATAGTAGCGCTAAATGCACTTGGGTGAGAATAATAATAATAATAATAATAAATCGGAGAGATGTTTCAAAAAAGAAATTTATTTATTCTATTTTTATTTAACAAAACATATTTTATTCAATACTTTTCCATCTACACTCGTTGCAATGATTGACGTTTATACAAGGCAAGGGTTATCGGGTTGTCTTGTGTATATGTTTACAATATGGTACATATAGTTCCAAGAATTAAACTGAAACGACTGACAACACATTTTATTAAATGGTATCTGTTCTTACAGAGAGGGGCTTGGCAAATATGGCGCGTGTGACATCAAAAATATACGTAAAAGCGGAATTAATAAATTAAAAAAATATGCATTCTGTTCTATTCATTTTCACTCATAATTGTATACCCTATAGATGAGCTTTTAAAAGCTCTAATGCGTCATTTTGATTGGTGCACTGATTTACATTTATAAAGCTTTTTATTAAAGCTTTTAAATTTTAATTCAAATATTTTTCTACTCCAAACCAATATACCTCAAACAATATTTTATAGCGTACATAAAAAAAAATTTAATTAAATTTGCATAGCAGCATGTACTACATCTATTGGAATAATTAAATCCATATGTAAACAGTCTCCAAGTGGGTGTGTGTATAAGCGACGACATGGATTGAGTGAGTGTTCCCTGGTTTTAAGAAACTGACGACGTTGTAAATTGCATTTGCATTCCGATTTATTTAGTTTACTCTCGATTTGTAAATATTTTGATTTTTTTCTTTTTTTTATTTATTAAATCACAAATTTAAATGCGTTACTAAGTGCATACATCTTAATGAATTACACTATCTGCTTTATTGATCATTAGCTTGCGGCTCATTTTTGTAATAACAATAATAATAATTATTATTATTAATGTTATTATTGCAAATCATTCTAGAATTATCCGCGATTTATTTTTCTAAATTTGGTTTGTGTAAATTTGCTGAGCAAATTGAAAATTAACCTCTTTATTTATTTTTATATTAGTTGATTATTTCATCGTTAATTAGTTGATTAAATTGATTATTTATTCTTTATGGTAGCTTTTTCCTTTTTCTATTTTTTTTTGATGGAATTCTACCTCTTGACTTAGTTCTTTTTTGACTTTTTGTCTTAGTTCTCCTTGGTTTAGTTCTCTTTGTTTTTTTGAAATAGTTCTTTTTCTTTTTTGTTTGACTGTTTTCAATGTAATCGGTCTGGTTCTTTTTTTAAGTTTTCCAAATCGTTCAAATGGTCCACCTATACGATACATATCACACTTAAATTGACATTCATTTATTGTTTTAAATGTGAGATCAGCTAATATTTCTTGATTTTTCAATTCACACAACATTTTGTTGTGACATTTGTTCGTCACTCGATCATAATAAATAAATTTCATTGTTTTGATTTCACATGTATCTATTTCTTCGTATGCAACTGGATATAAACATTTGTGTGCATTTGCTTGAAATAAAATAAATTATAAAAATTATATTTTTTTTAAAAAAAAATTAGTTTACTTACTATTTAAATTATGCACCATTGGAAAACAAAATATAAGATAAACTACAACAATTAAATATTTTACGAACAGCATTTATGGACATTTTTAACAAAATATGCGAAGTTTGATTTTATTTTGTTTGTAAAATAGTTTCAATTAATTCGAAATGGTATTAATATTCGATTTAAAGCGTAAAAGGCTTAATATGCACACAAATGGGAGAAACGAATTCATTAATTTTGCATTTTAAGTCAAATATTGAAGCTATAGAAAATATTTTCAGTATAAACTTAGAGAAAATGGTAAATAGCATAAATGGGAGGGTAACGATGAATTAATATGAATGGTGGCAAGACATTTCCCTACCCGTAGACTAAATCTATATGCATAAAATAATAAAAATCTCTCTATGTCCGCTATGAACTTTAAAACCATCCAATCGATGAGCTCCATACCGGTTTCATTTGAATGGCAACAGTGCCATTACAAATATAGACCACTAAAACAATGCATTAGGCACATTCTCTTCGTTTATGATGTCGATTTTACTATATGTACTGTTTTGCATTGTGGTCAAACAAAAGAGAAACAAAAAAAGTATTTTTAGTGCTATTTTTGTATGTTTTCATAGTAGCCCCAACATATTTTGGTTACGCAGCAATCCAAAACAAAAGTACAAAAATGCCACCGAAAAGAGCAGCATTTGCACAAAAAAACAGCAGATGCGAAACGGAAGCTTAAATAATTCGATACAATCCATGTTTAGAGACTATGATTGGGTTCATGATACATTTTTAATTTTGAGAAAAAAATACCAAAATTACAAAAATTTTTCTTGAAATAAACGTAAAGTTGGCGGTAAGTTTGTATATTTAGTATTCAGATGTACAAATACGTATTTTTATCGTATTTGGAGTGACTACCCTGTTGTTCGGACAAGGGCAGGATGCCCTTTTCGAACTGCAACTTCTCAAGCCCTTTTTACTCTGACATTTAGTATTCCCCAAATGCTTCATAAATGACCAACTGTGAAGTCAAATATAAAATGACTTACTAAGTTTATTCATAAAAATGTTAAACACAAGACGTGGCGCAGTCGGCTAAAAGGGCATAGTTTTATCATTGTTTTCGGATTGTATAGTGGTATACTTTTTGAACAAATGGGTACATTCAAAAATAAAAACTTATGTCCTGAACTTTGTGCAAATCTGGACTTAAAAATTTTCGATCACGTCGATAAATTGACAAACGGGCTTAAAATATAGCAGATGAACCTGAGGTGATTGACTTAAATTGAACCTTGAACCTTCCGTTACAAGAGTTGTGTCGAGAAATTCCGTAATCAATCGCGAATTTTTATTTAGCACAACTTTTTATGACTATATTCTCAATATGATTTGAATAAAAAATTCTTCTCTGTATCAATTTTCAAACCTTTTGTTCATAATAAGAAAGCAGTGACCGATAATATTTATAAAATTTCGATTACTGAATACCAAATCTCGTTTACCGCCTCGCTAATACTTAAAATATTCAATTTTAAAAAATTACTGAAACTTAAAAAATAACCTTAATGTTTTAGAAGCCTAATTGATCAAAATATAATCCTTTAAAGCGTGCTGTAGATAGTAAATTATGCCACAAAATTTAGTTTCTACTAGCCTAAGAGTTAAACAGTCGGTTGTTGTCAGTGTAGTCCAGGTTCGAGTCCTGCAAAAGTTCGTTTCACTTTTTTTTTATTTTTATACCCGCCACACATAGTGTGAAGGGTATTATCAGTTTGTCGGAAAGTTTGTAACGCATTAAAGGAGGCATCGGAGACCCCATAAAGTATATATATTATTGATCAGCTCGACGAGACAAATCGATCTAGTCATGTCGGTCTGTCTGTCCGTCCGTCCGTCTGTCCGTCTGTCTGTCTGTTGCAATGCGTTTTTTCTCGGAAAGTTTTAAAGATATTGACCTGAAACTTTTAACTTAAGCTTTCTGTGTTCCTAGGCAGTTTGTATGGCAGAGCCAAGGTGCCACGCCCACTTTTAGATATAGCCCTCATACAAACTTACTATTTTTTTCGATTTTTTTTGTGTGAAAATAGTTATTATTTATGAATTTTTTGACTACGAATAGGGTAAAAACACTTTTAATCCAATATCCATCCATTCAATATCAGAAGAAAGGTACCACGCCCATTTTTAGATATAGCCCCCATGCAAACTTACCATTTTTTTCGATTTTTGGTATTAAAATTGTTACTATTTGTAAATGTATTTACTACAAATATGGGTAAAGCCACTTCTAATGACATCCAATTTCAAAAGAAAGGTGCCACGCCCATTTTTTGATATGGCCCCCATACAAACCAACCGCCCATTTTTCAGATTTTTGTATGAAAATAGTTCTTATTTATGGATATACCCACTCCAATCTGTGTAAAATCACTTCTACTGTTATCCTATGAATATTCTATCGATATGACAAGGATCGGGCCACTATAACATATAGTGCCATACAAACTCACCTTCTATTTTTTTATTTTTCAAGAAAATGAAAAAAGTTTCGTGTGGTGGGTATTTGAGCTTCGGTGCTTCCGAAGTTAACGTTCTTGGTTGTTTTATTTTTAGAATGTCTTTTTAAATGATATTATATAGTATAGTTATATACAGGTATATTTTTTTTTTAATATTTTTTCAATTTGATGGACTGTTTCGCTTTTTATTATGGTTTTTATAAATTTAGCTTACTATATTGCGTATTTATGTTATTATCAAACATTAACTAAATAATAGGTCGAAAGAAAAGCAAAATCTTTAACATTTTAATACAATATAATAACTTTTTATTGCTATCTCAAAAATAAGAACACCATAATCAGCAACTTATTTCACCTGTTGCAAATAAATTTACATGAATGAACAAGATAAGCGCATTATGACGCTCTCAATCTGTCTTATTTGCACAGAGGTCTTTTAGGTCATTCGAGGTACTTGCTGCATTTAGAATTTTTTCGAAAAAATAAAAAAAAAATAAAATAAAATAAAATAAAACAGAAATTAGAATGCGCAAAGTTTGACATTCAACCTCTTCAAAAAAAAAAAAAAAAAAAAAAAGTGCCATAAGACATTATGTGCGACATTCTTAAAGACAAAGTCAGGGAGATAAATAAGTGTGTCGCGTTGCAGATTAGTGTTTCAGTATAATGTATATGTTGCTTCACTGCTTATATAATTCGAAAAAAAAAATAGCTAACGAAAACTGTGCCACACTTGCCTGCACTCATTTCTTTTTTTTTTTTTTTATGATATGTGCTGTAATAGACAAAGTCACTCCCAACAGAATACATAATGCATACAACGTACATGCATATATATGCCGCTCAAGATCTCAATATAATCGGATTATGAGACATGAACGAGCGAGCGAGTGACTGACTGACTGACTTAAGCAGGCGGTTTTTCATTTTTGTATCTAGCACATGTTGCATTTTTTATTAGAACCAATGCATGCTAGTAAATTTGTATCTATGCATTTATGTATCTAGTTGCTTTAATACGCTATACATATAGGGTTAAAGAGTATATTAAATTTGTGGGAGTCTATGTAAATGGTGGTTGAAGTTGTAGTACAAAAAGTATATAATACAGCATAGAAAATCGTCGCGATTTCAAAATGTATCTTTCAGATGCAGTGTATCTCAAAGTCGATAACACTAAACTTCAGCATTCTTATTGTACTATTTTTGTCATTTTATTTAGAACATTCTCTAATCTAATTTGTTTTGCGTATCACAGCGTGTATATATGTATGTGTACTAGTTTTATAACGTATAGTCTAACCTCTGATATAGTAAACGTCACTACGCTACTAAATGAACCTACACTTTGTCTTTATTAAAAAAAAAAAAATATATATATATACAGTTTTAGTCATGCCTGCATTTAAAGGCTTCCCAGCTTGAAAATAGTCAGAGCGTATAAAATACGTTGCAGTTAAAAACGCCCACTCAAAAGTTTTTATAGAGGGACAGACAGACAGCTTTGTGCATGTACATTGTTGTCCATATTAAACAAAAAAGGTGTCACTTATAAAAATAATATAAAATATTAAGTGTAAAGCAAGACAGATCAAATTTTATTTTAAAGAAATCATTTCGATTTCACGCTTTGAGCATATTGCATAATTAAAAAAAAAGATAAATTGTATCTATAGAAATGTCTTAAGGCTGCCGTCATACATTTAAATGCAATTCTGTAAAATGCATTAATTAAAATTAAATTAAAAGTCTAGTATTAAATACATATAAATCGCATATATAGTACAGTTGTAATTTAATGCTGCATCAGCCCACACGTTGCCTCATTTCGGCTTAAATTTCGCTGACACAAATGATAAAGGGAATGACAAACAGACAGATAGACAGACGGACAGATAGACAGAGAGGGTTGCATTAAATAATGACACTATTTGGTAAGTAATAAGCTCACTAAGTATACTTAACAAAGAAACCACAATTGCAGTTTCGTAATTAACAGCGTTGTAGAAAGTTTTTTATTTTTTTTTATTTAGTTTGTGGTAACATGAAAAACAAAAGCAAAAACAACATCTATTATAAATTTTCTGACAAATAAGTAGATTGTGACATATGTAAAGTCTTTAGTATTATATTTGACAGTTAAATTTGATAGTAAAATATGTAAATAATATATTAAAAATAACGCCGTGTATCATATAATATCTAAGATTGGGTCTAGAAAACATAAATAAAATATTTATTTCTTATTCAAACTACTTTTCTTCTAATTTAATACACTTGTTATAGTATTTCCATACTGACTCAAATACAAAAATAATGTTTAATGAGATAAATAAAATTTGACAGATGGAAGACCATGACTCAAGCTATAAAACACATATTCGAGCACATAGATGGCGCTCTTGGTTGCTGAAATATGGTTCATGTCTTAGATATTTATTGTGCCACTATAATAATGCACCAAAACGGCACTGTAATATTTGTGATATAAAAACTGTAAAAACCATCTTTAATTGTACAATTATATTAGCATCTTTTCATGTGTTAAGGTATTTTAGCTTTTCGGTATCCAAACTGTATAAACCATACTGTTAGCCTTTGTTTGAGATAATCTATTTTAGCTGAATTTTTAAAAGGTTTAAACTTTTCAATTTGGGACAGTGTAAACTGGGATGGATCACCAAATATTTGGAATAAAATCGAAATTTTCATGGTTACATGTCCGACGTTAATATATTTTCTTCCCTATCCGAGATCCTATTCGAGTCTGCGAGATTGGTTGTCAAATACAGCAGAAAGCAGAACAAGCGGATGGGTATAAGTCGCACCTTTCGTCGCTCATATACTCGTATAATTGGTGTGTTTTTTGCCCGTTTTTTTGGACCATAACTTTCTTAATATGTATATTTTTGTATTGTTCAATGTTCCATCTGTAGCGTTTCTTTAAGCTGGTGTGTTCTTCATTTAAATTTTAAAGGTTTTAAAAGATTTTAAAGGCAATAGTCCACAGATAATTTTAAATATCTGAAGTTATCGCTTCACTTGCCTGCAAAAATGCGTAAGAAAAAATTTTCTAGAAAACTTTTGGGAGAAAAACATACCCTATTGTATGATGGGTCCGGACTTGATGGAAGGAAAGGATGAGGTATCTTTTAACCCAAAATTGAGATTAGAAAATCCCTCAGATTTTCCGACTACTGCAGCGCCTTTCAAGCTGAAATGATCGCTATACACGAAACCATGCACCACTCAGGTAGTAGACAAGTGTCAAGCGGCCTTAAAAGCACCTGACTCGAGTATCAACGCATCAAAATCAATCTCCCAGTGCCGCATATCACTTAATGAGATGGCCGAGCATTGGAATATTTGCCTCACATGGGTTCCGGACACCAATATATTCTTAGTAATTGCGAAGCAAATAGTTTGAACAGAGAAAGTACAAGTTCCATTATTCCTCCAGGGAGGAGTTTGACAGGAACTCCCATGGTTCATAATGTGATCATAAATCCCAAATTCATTTTTTCTAAACTAACGTGTACCAAGATGATAGGAGCTCTTACGTTACACTATCTGGCCTGCAGACATGCCGCTCGTCTAGGGGTAGTTCAAAATGATTTTTGTTGAATCTATATAAACGAGGAAGAGGAGCTGAATGTAGAGCACTTTTTCTGTCACTGTCCAGCGCACGGTAGAGTAAGTTTTGCCGTTCTTGGTAGGCCGTTTTTTGATAGTCTGGCGGCAATAACCTCAGTCAAGATTAGTTTAGTAGTAGCCTATATAAGAAAATTGAACTGGTCTGTGCAGGGAGAATAGGCAAAAGATATCTTATGGTATCACAATAGCATTAATCTGGCCTAGGTGACGACTCGAACTAATAAAAATGAAGTCTGCAGTACTGCTGTATATCCTTTGGTTACAGTATACATAAGTTATTCTCAATGTAGCCTTTTATGGACGGTATTGGTAGGCGTTGTTGGAATGATCCAAAATTTTGTGTAATTGTTATACTTTGTATAGTTATCTATTATACCAAGTTTTAACTCTGCATATTATACCCGCCACACTTAGTGTGAAGGGTATTATCAGTTTGTCGGAAAGTTTGTAACGCATCAAAGGAGGCATCGGAGACCCCATAAAGTATATATATTATTGATCAGCTCGACGAGACGAATCGATTTAGCAATGTCCGTATGTCCGTCCGTCTGTCTGACTGTTGCAATGCGTTTTTCTCGGAAAGTTTCAAAGATATTGACCTGAAACTTTAAACTTAAGCTTTTTGTGCTCCTAGGCAGCTTGTTTGTCAGAACCAAGGTGCCACGCCCATTTGTAGATATAGCCCCCATACAAACTTACCATTTTTTTTTAAATTTTTTTCTATGAAAATAGTTATTATTTATGAATGTATTTACTACAAATCGGGTAAAAACACTTCTAATCCAATATCCATCCATCCATTATCAGAAGAAAGATGCCACGCCCATTTTTAGATATAGCCCCCATACAAACTTACCATTTTTTTTCGATTTTTATACCTGTTACACTAGTGTAAACAGGTATATTCAGTTTGTCGGAAAGTTTGTAACTCATTAAAGGAGGCATCGTAGACCCTATAAAGTATATATATTCTTGATCACCTCGAGACGAATCGATTTAACCATGTCCGCCTGTCTGTCCGTCTGTCCCTCCGTCCGTCTGTCCGTCTGTCTGTGTGTTGCTGCGCGATTTATTCGCTCAGTTTTAAAGATATTGGGATGACATTTTTCAAGTTCTTATATGAAAAAAATGTATTTAAAAAAGCGAATGGCTTCAAATATGGTTAAAATGTTTCTTATACCATGCCAAATCTTCAGTTTAAAATTGGTCCAAATCGGACCGCGAGTTCCTAAATTTTTAAGAGTATATTTAATTTGTTTAGTATTTTGAAATAAAATTTAATACAAATGCTGCACACGAAGGTCTATCAATGTCAAATGATGTGTAACAGGTCGGTCCAACCGAAGTTAACTTTTTTCTTGTTTGTATTAAAATTGTTACTATTTGTAAATGTATTTACTACAAATTGCGTAAAAGCACTTCTAATGACATCCAATTTCAAAAGAAAGGTGCCACGCCCATTTTTTGATATGGCCTCTATACAAACCAAGCGCCCATCTTTTAGATTTTGTATGAAAATAGTTCTTATTTATTAATATATTCACTTAAATCTGGGTAGAATCACTTCTACTGTCATCCTATAAATATACTACCGATATGACAAGGATCGAGCCACTTAACATATAACCCCATACAAACTCACCTTCCATTTTTTCTTTTTTTTAAGAAAATGATTAAAGTTTCGTGTGGCGGGTATTTGAGCTTCGGTGCCGAAGTTAACGTTTTTTTGTTTTATTTTAACTTTATGTCAAAAAATTTGCAATTCTGCACAGTGTGCAATGGTTGAATTTCGAAAGCTATGTGAACACTTGATCGCTTTATATTTCAGTGTTATTCTTTTGCACTTTAAGTTTCGTTTAGTCATAATAAATTTAACGTAAAATGTATACTATACTTTTAGTTGTTTAAAAAGTAATAAAGCCAAATTTGGGTACACAATCATTTCATACCACTATAAATAACGCATATCTATGCAAATAGGAGATATCTTGTACTATGTAGTCATAAAACACACCCAGACAAACTATTTACATACAATTAGCACGCTCTCAATTTTAAAATTTTATTATCTTTTTGGCATATACACATAATTTTTTTATATTTTTTATTTTTATTGCAAATTTTATTTAGTTTCTTTTAATACTTTATTATTTTTTTTTAATATTTAATAGAGCATTTACACAACATGCATTTGCATTTAATGGGCATGTTTGAATGTGTGTGTGTGTGTTTGTTGCTTGCAAAAGGAGCAAATAGAGCAGAAATGCATATACACAATAGTTTAGCTTTAGTAATATTTTAGCAATTTGTTGCACTAACAACAACAAAAAACTGAGCAACATTGTATGCAATCATGCAGCGTAGTGATTTGCACAAAAGAAAAAGAAGCAGAAGTAAAAAAAAAAATATTCACGATCATTGAGACTTCTTTTTTTTTTTTTCTTATTTTTAGTTTTCGCTGATTGTCATTTTTATACAAAAAAAAAAAGAAAAAAAATACTTTACAACCAACGCCTTGCTCTGATTGTTATTGTTGTTGTCGACGACAGACTTTTGCTGCAAATGAATGTAAAAATCATAACAAATGTCAGCAACAACATACAAGTCAACATAAAGTCCCAAGACATTCCCCTAACTTAGTGATAGCTTTTTTTTTTCTATAAATACAATATACACCGATGGACAGACGGACAGACGGACGGACAGATATACACATAAGATACTCGTATAATATTTATGCAAATTGCTAAAAGTCAAAGCAAATTAAGCTCAGCTTGAAGAAGATGACGTTGAAATGTTGTTGTTGCTGTTGTTGTTGTTGTTCAAGTTGATTTTTCTTGGGCTCTGTGAAATCTTTTTTTACTTCTTCAGACATATATGAAGGTAAAAATATTGTTTGATATTTCTTTCGGTGCTGTCTGTTGTCCGTTTGTCAATTTTTATTTTTATGTTTTTTTTTTTTGTTGTTGTTGTTGAAGTGTGTTGAGGTGTGTCTTTGGTATTTTAAATATATGTTTGCACTTCAATTGGTGAAAACGATTTTTTATTTAATGTATTTTTGATTTGTATAGCGTAGGTGTAAATGAATCTTTAAATGGTTGATGATAACAGGCAACAAGCTGGGAGCGTCTAAGCGAGCGTTGAAGCATTGTCGCCTAAAGGCTATAAGCTATACATAAATGTATGAGATGCAATATCTTTATAATTTTATAGTTTTTAAGTGCGATAAAGTGCTTAAGCAATTTAATGTTCTAAGTTGAATTGATAACTGTTTCTAGTTTGATCTAATTTATAAGAATATTTTTTATTTATATTACTTTTATGCCAAAATATGTATAAACTTTAAAATATGTCAGATCAAGAAGAAGAAATTTGCAGCTGAGTTGCGTTAAAACGACGCCCACTGCATATGCAAATTAAATGGAATAAATGGAAAAAATTAAAAATTTATTTTATTGTACAATATTTGCACTGAAACGTTGTTGTCACACTAAGTCAACAAGTTAATTTGCTGCATTTATTTGCGTTACATGTGACGTTATGTGACACAATTTTTTGTGTAGAGAATTTTTGGATAAAACAAATATTTTATTTAAAAATTAAAAAAAAAATTCGCGATATATGAATGGCTCAAAATTAATCTATATATTTTTTAAAATTTTATTACAGCGCTGGCAGCGAAGATGGTTTGTTCTCTATGATGATGGCGAACTAACATATTCGGTTGATGAACATGTAAGTTTATTAATAAAACATATTGGTGAAATACACTCTGAAACCAGTATTCTTTACATGATGATTCAAGATATTAAAAATATAAACTCTTCGCTATTTAATTTACAAAGATTGTTAGAGATGATACCAGATAAAGAAGTATAATCGAATGAAAATTACTTAGAATGAATAAAGAAAGCCATAGTGACCCTTGTTGTCCATTCACACGATGCCTTTGCCTGGTGGTCTGCGTGACGAAAAAATAGATCAAAGAGAGCACTTAACTAAACCATGATACAATAGGTTAGGTTAGGTTAGAATGACCGACGCGAATTCTTTTATATCCTCCTATTCGAACCAGCTCGTTTTCCATATGAAGGTGGCTACTGCACCAATCTTGACTTATCCAATCTCCGACCAAGTACGGTAAACCTTATTCTCCCAAAGGCTGGGCAGTGGCAGAGAAAATGTTCTACTGTCTCCTCCTCTTCCTCCTTTCTACAGCTCTTACAGAAGTCATTTGGTAGTGTCCCGTGAGAGCGCCAACCATCATGTAAAGAGTGTGTCTATTATGGCGCATGAGTTGGGCTGTTCGTTAAGTGCTATACTCTGGCCACGTAAGTTTCGAGATATTACATTTGGGATTTGTGGTCCACCTAGTCTCTGCCATTCTGATTATTTTCTCTTTCACTCGTAGCTTCAGAGAGGCCATGGGAATTCCAGTCGAACTCCTCACCTGGGATGAATTTGGTTCTTCTCTGGCCAATCTATCTGCTTTGTAATTAGCAAATATATCTTGGTGACCCGAAACTCATGTGATTCAAATATCCCATTGCTCAGCTATCTCGTTGAGAGATGTGCGGCACTGGGAGATAGTTTTGGATGTGTTATTGTAAGAGTCAAGTGCTTTAAGGGCAGCCTGACTACCCGAAAGGATGTGTTCTTTTTGCCTTCAACCTGAGTGGTGCCCCAGATAATGCATGGCTTCTTGTATAGCAAATCAATTTAGCTTTGAAAAACACTGCATTGATCGGGAAGTCTGAAAGACTCTCTAATCTCTAGGTCCATAGTCTTGGTGGGTAAGGAGCTAAACCATCGATAGGTGCAATTATGTTAAGATAAAACATTTTCGAACAATCATTTTCAGTTTGTTTGTTCCTTACTTTTGAAAACGGTTAAGTAAAAACCCACGGCCAAAGTAAACGAAAAAAACCTATAGACCGAACCCGCTCTGCTCTGTGCAACATAAGAAATAAAAGAAATGAAGATGTATATTGGAGTCATAATTTTAGGTATTCAAGATAAATTTTGTATGTCCAGCAGATAAATGTTAACATTTTTTACAATAGACATTAAGTAATCTTAATATAAGTATTTCCTTAACAAATATTTGACTGAACTGAAAAATTTTAATAATAAAAGTTACTGTTAAACCTTCAATTACATAATGATAGTCGGGGTCACCAAATATCAAGTAAAATTAAATTTTTCATGGAATTTTTTTGAACTGTGCTATTTTATACTTCGTTGTATCTGGTAGTTGTTCAATATTTTTATATCCTGTTCCCAACGGAAAAAGGGCATATGTATGTTACAGGCAGAAGGAGGCTTGATAGACCCAGTAAGGTATATATATTCTTGATCAGCATTGAAAGGCGAGTTAATACAGCTATGTCTGTTTGCCCGCCCGTTCTGTCGTCTACCTTATTGTATGAAAACGATTATCTCGATCTTTACACTTAATGTATTAATTATAGAAAATAAAAAGCCAAATTATGTCGACCAGTGTAATCGGGGTCACCAAATATTAAGTAAAATTACATTTTTCACGGAACTACTTTGACTTGTGCTATTTTATACTTTATTTAATCTGGGAAATGTTCAATGTTATTGAATTTTAATACAAATACCACAATTTATTCAGTCGTTACTATATGTATCATCTTCTATATTGGTGTAAATTTAGACTCGTATGTATCTGATAAATTTTACACAGATCTCGTGTTTTGCTTTTCAATAACAAAATTCACAACAAAACATTGATACCTTATCAGATCACCAATGAAGCGTGTTTAAAGCAGCTGTAAGTGGCTTTAATTATTAACGTTGGCAACGACACGCAGCCAAAAAGCCGCCAAAACGAACGACTGCTCATGTTGCTGTCCAGAGTTGCGAGGGTCGTATCCCTTGAAAATTTAATAAATTAAAATAATAATTTATGCAACGCGGTAACTAAAAAAAAAATACAAAATAAAAATAAATAAATAAAATAAAATCGAAACATGTTATCAATAAAGACGAAACCTGTTAGCAAAACGTGTAGCATCCACTTTCGATTGTTCCAAGTTTAAATTACTCGAAATCGAACTTTAAAATCTCTACTAAACTGGCTTATTTTTTTGAAAAACTTAAATGAATGGACGACTGCATAGCATATAAATTATAAATTTTTTAAATATTGACAATATTATTTATGAACGTTTAAGATTCCTTTTTTGTCTGCCTCTGTGCGACACGCCTCATTTAATGCAGCCGCAGCAGCAGAAGCGCGGCACTTGAGGATATTTTGTGTGCTGCAAATATTTATATTTATGCGAAAACATGATCCTCTCCATTTTTTTTATTATTTATTTTTGGGGCAAAGTGATAACGAGCCAAAATTATTTGCGGTGCTATATACACAAAAAAGATAAAAATCTTGTATTTAAAAATATAACAACCCATATCAAATCTGGCGTCTTTCTCTTTTTTATTTAATTTATATTTTCTTTATGTTATTTCTTTGGTTTTAGGCGCTGTCAGTTTGCATTTGCAGCTAAATTATTTATACATATTTCAACAGCGTTAAATCGTCTTTCTCTCTTTTCTTGGCGTTTATTTAAATATTATATTTAAGCATTTAATCGCTTAATCTTAGTATGGCCCCCTTCATTGGGCGCCATATGTAAAATGCATGTATTTCCGTGAGAAAGTCTTTCGTAATTGCAACATGTGAACATGTTTGCTGTCCAATTAAGAAATGATTCGCTTTTGAGATCTAAAAAAATAATAAATAAAATTTAAAAAAAACAAAGTGCAGTAAGCTTAAAATCCTTTTATGACATGATTTTTGCTTGTTGCCAACTTTTTGTCTGCTATGATGTGGTACATATAAAAAAGTTATTTAATTTTTTTTTTTTTTTTTAATGTAAAATGATTGCTAAATATGATTGTCTGACCTATTTTTTTTTTTTTTTTTTTTTTTTGTTTTAATTAAAAAATGTATTTAACTGGGTGGCTTAAGGTTTTAATTTCTGGCGTGTAAAAAATATGGTACACAGCTGTTTTCAAAATAATCTGCGATGTATAAATGCATGAGTAATAATGTGAAAATAATGACAGTCAGAGACTAGTTGGAAATATGATTTTATAAATTAAGAGATCTTTCTATCCGTTTGTAGCAAATATATGTACATGCACATATAAGACTTTAGACCAAGTCGCAATTGCATAATTTTTCTACCAAGATATGACATCTTATGAATCAGCTGTTTGTTCCCGTCGAAAAGATTCACCCTGTTTCCAAATGCTGTCTGTTCATTTCAATTAACTGCTAAATTAGGGCTGCCACTTGCTAAATATTTGTGTTTATTTTCTAACACTAGAAATACACCGATGCACAGTGCGCCAGAAGGCTTGCAAATGCTGAAAAAACTCAGTATTTCAATAGTTTTTTATGAAACTAAGTACCTTAAGGTTTTTGGGTTCGTACATTACAATTCTAAAGAGAGCCCGATCCTTACCATAACGATAGTGTTCACTTAGGTGGACATTGGAATTGATTTTATCAAAATGTAATTGGATTCATTCAGAAAAAATAAATGTTTTCATACAAAAATTCGAAAATGGGCGTAAGATATGAATGGGCGCTATATCTGAAAATGGGCGTGACAGCTTGGATTTGATATTGGATGACATAAGAAGTGTTTTTACCCGATTTGGATTAAATATATTCATAAATAATATCTATTTTCATACAAAAAATCGAAAAAAATTGATAAGTTTGTATGAGGGCTATATCTAAAAATGGGCGTTTCACCTTGGTTCAGACATACAAACTGCCTAGGAGTAAGAAAGAAAAGCTGATTACAGATCTGAAAATTTGAATGAATCTAATGTGGCCGATAAAACTTTATTAAAGTCCTCCTAAGTCCTCTTCCCTCTCAAAAAAAAAAAAAATTATTTCGATAAAACGTAATAAAAATGTTCGAGGTTTTTTTTTTAATGTGAGCTCCCTTGCCTCTCAGAAAAATTTGAATTAAAAAACGTGATTAAAAATATCGGGGTGCTTTTTGAGGTAAGTTATCTCGCCTCTCACAAACAAAGATATATCTCATGAAACCCTCGTGTTCAAGAATGTTTGGAAGACTTGTATTGATCACCTTAATTTTCGACATAATTTTTCTCTTCGTCGTAAACGCAATCATCAGTATATAATAGTTAATTTGGATCTTCTATCTCTACGTTGTCTTCTGATATTGCAAACAAAGCTCTACTTATTGGAATACTTTTATATATCGTACCTAAAGACTCATATTTTAAAAAAAAAATTACATCTGAAGTGTCCA
This sequence comes from Leucophenga varia, assembly GCA_018903435.1. Classification (NCBI taxonomy): domain Eukaryota; kingdom Metazoa; phylum Arthropoda; class Insecta; order Diptera; family Drosophilidae; genus Leucophenga; species Leucophenga varia. The sequence goes on from JAEIFJ010000011.1 coordinate 70,506, forward strand.
TTACTCTAGTAAATACATCAGAGAGATTTAATTTTATATCGTGTTTTCTAGTATGGAATTCTCTAAAATGTTTATGGTCCCTATTCTATTCAGATGCTTCCACTCAAAGTATTCTAATCGGCACGGATGCAAGCTTTCGTATTAATAATTCCCTCTTCGTGTGTAACAATTTTATATAGAGGAGCAGTCTTAGGGTACCATTGATAATATTTTGACATAGTTTGAGCAGTAGACTCTCAAAATTTTTCACTTTTTCGAAATCTAGAGTCTATGGTTATATATAATAAAATTGTAAAGAAAATCATTTCGTTCCAGATACAAAACTCCTTCATGAAGCTGATCATTTTTACTTATATCTTCATTTAAAATCTTATACAATTGTTTCCTTTTAAGACAAAAAACTTTTTTATATTAAGTTTTATAATTTGCTCCAAATTTTAAATAATCAAACTTCATATCCTGTTACCCAAATATATAATTTTTTTTCCAATATAAAAAATATCAATACGCCCATTAGAAGTGCCCACGAAAAAGTAACAAAACTCATTTTCAAACTAATTTTTCACAATCAGTGCTTAATTTTCTTTACAAGAAGCACAACTTCCGCACTCGAATAGTCTCAAACTTGTATAGGGAGGTGCTATGAGGATCAATGAATGAGATACATAAAGATAAAAAAAAAATGTGCAATTCCTAACAATTTTCCAATTGCACAACAAATTGCACACGAACGAACGGTGGCGATGGTTGCGGCACAAGATCAACCTGCAGCTAAATGAACGATAGATAGAGAAATACGACAGATAAATAGACAGACAAACGGACAGACAGACAGACAGACAAACAGATAGACAGATAGATACATAGATAGATAGATACAAGTACATCGGCACCCTTCTGTGAAAGTTAAGTTTTTAAGCGAAATATCACAAAAAAGAGATCAAAAACACTTTCTAAACACATTTAGATTTCTACTTTAAGAGCCTGTCCACGCCTGGTGTACTGTTGCCTGGCATAAACTTGAATCGAACATTTGTTGCTGCCTGTCTGCCTGCTTGCCTGCTTGCTTGCTTATAGTAGTTGTGGCAATAGGAAATTGTATACTAATTGGCACCCTACCTGCAACTGTCATAACTTGCACGTGAGCACGTTGAAACAGCAGCAGCAACTAAAAACAGATCGAAAGATTGCGATAGATGATCATGAACAACTCGAACTTGAGCTCGATATTGTCGAGAAGGCGACGATGGTGTCGTTGTTGTTGTCATCGTCTTCGTTGACTTGTTGCAAGAATGTCGCATTTAAAGTTGATGTTGCTGCCGCTGTTGTTGTTGTTGTTATAGAATAAAATCTGCCCCAACGATCAGTGGGAGGTTGCTATGATCGTAAAATATCTTGAAATAGTAGCGTTGAAGCTATTTAATAAATTTTAACATTCTTCCTTACTATGTTTTTTTTTAAACTTCTCCATTTCATTTCAATTTTTTTTCTGTCTTTACAGCCCGAAACAGTGCCTCAAGCCTGCATTGATATGACCAAAGTGCTCGAAGTGACCACCGCTGAGGATGTTACAGGTCATACAAATTCTGTTGCCATAACAGCACCCGATCGTGTCACATTTGTTAAGGGCACATGCTCTGAAGAATCGAAATGGTGGCTAAATGTATTGGCTGCATTTCCCAAATCGAAAGGTCGTCACAAGCGTAATGCAACATTTCCGGGTGGACAAGCGACAACTATATTGCAAGCAACAAATTCAGATGCTGGTACAACGGCTACAACACGTAATCGCCATAATTCATATCATAAGGATGCTCTAACGTCTGCACAGTCAGCAGCTAGTGTACTGATTGGTAGCACTGGTAGCGTTGTTGATTCGAAAAAACAGTGGCAAGTGGCAATGAGCACAAAAACTGCAAGCAATAACAATAACATCATCAGCAGCAACATCATCAACAACAACAACAACAATGAAGTTGATGATGAAGATGAAGAAGATGATGGTGTTGAAACTGGCGAAGATGTCGATGACGATGATGATAATGTATCTGAAGAAGAACAAACAGATGATATTGTTGATGAAGGTGTTGTCGATGCACAACAAAATATTGTCATCGTTAAGGGTGTACGCAATGTAACCAAAGTTAAAAAGGAACAGAAGACCACAACAAGCAATACAGGCGGTCAGGATGAAAATAATCGTAATGCGGGCAATGAAATTACCAACAGAGGTGAGTACGATTATCCAAAATTTTTACTTTTCGATTGCACCTTTTTTATTATATGTATTCTCTGAGGTTACTCTTGCCTCAATAAGCTAAATCTGGCTCTTCTGATCTTTTAAAATAATTTATAGAAAAGTGTGCGTTGCAATCTTACTAGATCTTCAAGGTTTGACATCCTTTCAAGAATTGTTTCTTGATTTTGATAATTATAGTCCTCATAACAGAAGCTACCTCCATCAATGCTATTCGGTTTCCACGATTCCAACCTCTAAAAAGCTTGTAATACCATAGCTACCCAAGCCGTGTAAAAATTCAACCCTTGACAGTCTTCCAACAAATGTTTCTGCGATTTCTATGATTATAATCTTCATAACAGAGGCTTCCTCCATCAATTCTATTCGGTTTCACGTTTCCAACCTCTAAAAAGCTTGTAATACCACAGCTACCCAAGCCGTGTAAAAATTCAAGGCTTGACAGTCTTCCAAGAATTGTTTCTGTGATTTCGATGATTATAATCTTCATAACAGAAGCTTCCTCCATCAATTCTATTCGGTTTCCACGATTCCAACCTCTAAAAGCTTGTAATACCACAGCTACGCGTGTAAAAATTCAATGCTTGACAGTCTTCCAAGAATTGTTTCTGTGATTTCGATGATTATAGTCCTCTCATAACAGGAGCTTCCTCCATCAATGCTATTTTCCACGATTCCAACCTCTAGTAAACTTATAATACCACAGTTTCAAGAACAGTCTTAGCTCAAAGTTATTCATCCCTGAGCTTACAGTTTTATCCCTGGGCCTCAGAGCTCACTATCGCTTAGCTATATTCACTCTCGGTCGCTTTTATACTTGCTTCTTCTGTCTCAACTCTTACTCCTCATGTTCGACCCTCATAAAGCATACACTCGCCCTCCTGGGCACACCCTTTGTGATCACTTTCCACTCCTCCTAAGCTAACTCATTAAGCTTTCGCCCTATCAAGCTTATCCTCGTACTTCAGAACCACTCTCCCGCCCTCTCCCTCACTTTCACGCCTCTTAAACTCACCACGTATTTCGAAGAGTATGTCTCGAGTCAAACTGAAAGGTTTTTTTTAAATACTCATTTTGTCATGACACCCCCAACGTAGTTTCTGAATTTTATTTTTGTTCAAAAGAAATCCTGTAATCGAAATATGTATAAAACTTTACATCATAAACCGTTTTACAATAAAACACTCAACCGTTCATGTACAATTTAACGAAAACTTCGGTGGCCTTAAATTTACTGGTTGCTTACTGTTTCTTGTCTCGCTGGAAAAAAATATATTTTTTTTCTTTAATCCAAAGAGTGGCTCTTCAGACAGCGCTGATAAAAAATACATAAGTAACGCCTACAACTGGATATATGAATGCAGCCCATAAATTGTACATGCAACATTGTTGCAGAGTTGTAACTCCAGTTTACAGTAAGCAATTTGTTTTTTTTTTTTTTTTTTTTTATCTCGAAGGTTAAGTGAAGTAATTTATAAGCTTTTTTTAATGCAACTGGTTACATGATGATGTAGTGAAGAAGAGCCTCAAGTGGCTGCAATTAATTGAACTGTGTTAAAAAAAAATATATATTTAAAAATATTCAATAAAAAAAAAAAAAAACCAAACTTGAACTTGTATCTAAATACAAGCCAAATCAACTCATTTGCCTGTCTATCTGCAACACCAATTGTCATTGAGCAATCAAAGCAATGTAAAGGCTGTACAAATCAATTCAATTTAATGCAAATTGCAAGTCAATAGAAATCGAAAGCATGATGCAAATGTATAATTTCATTCTTCAGATATTTTCTTGTCTTACATTGAACTCTGCAAAAATCGCAGATACTTCCATTGCAGCATTCTAATTTATTTCTCACTTCGTGCAATAGACAACATTGAACTTCATTTTTGTGGCAATAGGAGGAGGGGAGCATTGATGTATCTATAGTAAAAAACGCCAATCAATAGTCTATTGATGCCTTGCGAAATACTATTTGTATAGAGTATCTTCTAGATTGCTACGAAATGATCTTCTTCCAAGCGCTTTGTTTAGGTGAGAGAGTGTTATCCCAAGGGTAAGTCACGTTGTATTTACAATAATCTCTCAGAACCACCACAAGAGGAAGAAGAAGAAAAATAAACTGCAAACAACAAAGGTGATTATGTAATTCACGCTGTGTGGCAGTTGTCGAAGTCGTTTTTTCTGAAGGTTTCAGTTTTTTCTTCATGTTAAGTCAAAGCGGCACTCGTCTGTATTGAACTTTGATTGCATTGCGTGTTCACTCACTCATTCTGTTAGTCAATCGTTCTTTAGTTTAGTAATTTCACTTTTTTCTTGTTGGTCTTTTTTTTTTTTTTTTTGTCTTGGGTAAATGTAGAAATGATGAGTTCCTGGAAAGTAATTTATTTTGTTCTGAGCTAATTTTTTTGAAAGTGCTTTAAATTGTTTCATTCTTTTTTTTGCGCTCGAAGAGTTTTATGTAATGTTTTTATTAAGAAAAATCTTTAAACAAAAAAAACTTATTTAGTATTTAAGTTCTACGAGGACACATCATAAATTCTATTAGGGAAGCTTATTTCCTAATATAGATAATGGATTATACACGAATCTTCCGTTAATAATTTCAAACAGAATTCTTTTAATAGTCAAAATTTAAGTAGTTTCCGAAAGGATTTTGATGGAACATTTTTGATGTCATACATGGATCTGATATAAGTTGGACTTTAAGGCTAATGTAGATGAACTGGTTATCTTACTTAAAATAGTTTAGTCTCGATTTCTTATTATTTATATTTTGTAATTTCTGCGAAATTTAGTACTGTCAAGATCTTCAAGAGAGTAAATTTTGTTTTTTTTTTTATTTAAAGAGAAAACCAAATTTTGTGTTACACATAGTGAACTGGTATCATCAGTTTGTCGGAAAGTTTGTTAAGATTAAAGAAGACGTCGTACACCCTGTCTGCAAATCCGCCTGCCGTTGCTTCCATAGAAATCTAACGCACATTTTTGAGTTTTTGTATGAAAATATTTTTTCTTTCTGAATGATTTCAATTTAAATTTTTGAGATTCGGTTCCACCTAAGTTATTATTTTTCATATTTTTATACCCTCTACCCAAGGGGTGAAGGGGTGTATTAAGTTTGTGCGAATGTATGTAAATGGTAGAAGGAGGCATGGTACCCCCTATAAAGTCGATCTAGCTTTGTCCGTCTGTCTGCCGTATGAAAACGATTATCTCGTTGACTATATGAGATAGGGCCACCATATTTAAAACTCTCCTGAGTCGTCAAGTATTAATTTATAATCGGGTTTTCATTAGTCTCATTTTAAAGGGGAGGCCCATATAAAACTACCCAAAAAATTTTATGTTTTTGCATAAAAACTTCTTTGTTTCTTATTCTATTGAATTTAGTATAAACTATGCCTATGATGGTCCCAATGAAATATCCCAAAATGAATAGGACCACAAAAAAAAAATAGGCCCCACACAAATTTATCCAATTTTTTTTCCTTTTTGTATGAAAATCCAATGGAATAAAGTACGGTACTAAGAAAAGACTTAACTTAAGTACATAAAGATTGGGTACAGAGTATCTTGCAGTAGAGTATACTGGACTTCCCCCTTTTTTTTTTTTTTTTTTTATTTAAAAATTTTTCCTTAACAGTAAAAATGGTTTCAATGCTTCGTACCCATCCACATTGGACCGACCAGATTCTTCCAAGTTCTTTAATTCTATGGAAATATCGAGGGTACAAACATGAGAGGGACGAGAGAAAAGGAAAGCGAATATTTTAATTTCCTTATAAATAGTAAACAGGATCGAAAGAGTAAAGAAATATTTTGTTTATTTATTTATATTGAAAAAAGAAGAACTTTTTTACGTTTCTTAATAGACAAAAGAAGAAAAAAAAAATAGAAAGAGATAGAATACGAATACAGCTTCCTTCAGTTGCTGTTTAAACTGAGTTAACATTTTCTTTGGCTTAAGTTGTATTAACTTTATGAAATTGTTAAGTTTCTTTATAAAATATTCCAACATATATATTGTCTTATCGAACAATAATATCTATTAAGCTAATTCCAATATTTAGAAATATTGCCCACATCAAAAAAATATGTATATTTTATGATAGATGTGCAAATATTTGTTTCCATATAAGCAGCACTACTCGTATACACCTAGTAAGTATACGTTTATACTAAATTCCAAACACCGCATTACAACATTACAACAATTTTAAAATTATTTCACATATCAACATATCCAGCTGCGTTACAAATTTATTATGCTTTATAGCTATTAATATGCAATTCAACAAACCCACGCACTAAAAAAAAAAAAAAAGATATAGACATGCATACTACTTACTTAGCTTTAGTTTAGGCCAATGAACCGAAACGAACCGAAACCGAAATCGAAATGAACGCCTCAACAAAAGATGCCGCCACAATGTAATGAAACCTCCAGACTCTACCGAAAGAGAGAGAGAGAGAGAGATCTATGTAAACCGCATATAGACATGAGCACCTACAACACCTCAAACAGACAAGCAGACAGGGACAGACTATAACAACTATATGTAGATACATAGAGAGATAAATAGATGTATAGAAACGCCAGCAAGACAGCAACAACAATAACAACAAGTACAACAACTACGAGTACAACAACAAACTTCAACTGCAACTAATCACCGAAATGAGAATTTAATTAAACTTAATGCGCTGGCAAGACAAAAGCCTTAAGCACTTTGGCTGCCGCTGCAGCAGCTTAAATTTAAACTGCTCAACTGAAGAACTGAAGCGGAGGCTGCGGCTGAGGCTGAGGCTGTGGCTGATGTTGCTCGTTGATTTGGTTTAGTTTTGGTTGGGGGCTGTTGACGTTGCAACAACTTGTGGCAACTTGTAATGCCTCATGAACGATTAAATTGTAAGCGTTTGTCGTTGTCGTTGTCGTCGTCATCGTTGACGACAACGACGACGACGCCATCATTGTCAGCAACTCAAATTCGTATTGAACTCTAAAGTACAAGTTGCAAGTTGCAGGCGGCGACGGTGGCAACATTGTCGTCATTCATTTTTGTTGTTGCTCTCGTTGACTTCAATTCGTTGCACTCATTTTGCTTGCGACGACTTAGTCTACTTGAAATTGTCATGCTGGTGCAACAAATTGTTAGTAACACCATTTGGCACGCCAGAAGTGTTGCCCACCCAGTTGGGAGTACTACGTAGTTGAACGTAGTTCATACTTAAAAAGAAGTGAAGCCTTTGTCGCTGTTTTTAATGTTGTTGTTGTTGTTGTCATCGTCATCAGCAGCAGCAGCAAACAATCCTATTCGTGTTGCATGAAATATTTGTTGTTGTTGTACTGCTTTACTTTTTGTTTTTGTAATTTCAACAAATGTCGAATCAGTCAGTTCTAGGTGACATAGTGTCTTGAATGATAATTAATTATTTTTCACGCTCTTAATTTGTTCTTGAGATTTTTATATTTATTTTGTTTTTTTTTTTCTTCTTAAGATTTTTTGTCTGTTGTAGGTTTTAAGTTCTAGAGTGAATGTGTTGTAAAAAAGCACTGAGAAAAATTATTCAAAAATTTTTAAAATATTTTTTATAGATCTAGCTTTTCGTAAGAAATGTTCCAGCGGTTGAATCAGTATTATAAAAATTATGATTAGTGATATACAGACTCAAGGGCTCAAAATAATCGAATATTAAGCTACCAATTCAGATCAGATTAAAAATGTTAATTGGAGTTTCGGGTCACTTGTTACAAATGTCTTCGACAGAACAACTGTTAGAAAAATATGGCTGGACTTGGTATTAAGCTAATATGTGGCCCGTACAAAACGGAGAGAGAGATAGCAAGAGAAAAGAAAGAGAAAGAGAGAGAGAGAGAGAGAGAAAGAGACAGGCAGGAAAAATTGGGAAATGGAAAGAGAAAGATCGAGTAAGAGGAAGGAGAGAGACAAAAAGAGTTAGAGGAAGACATACAGTACAAGAGCGATGGAAAGAGAGAAAAGTTGGAGAGAGGAAAACTTAGAGACAGAAAGTGAAGCAAGACAAAGCAAGAGAAGAAAATTGAGAAATGGAGAGAGAAAGATCGAGTAAGAGGAAAAAGAGAGGCAGAAAAGAGTTAGGAAAAGAGATAAAGTGGGAACGCGAAGGTGGAAAAAAGATGAAGAAAGGAAAAGTTATAGACGGAAAGTGAAGAAAAACAGAGAATGGGAAGAAGTACGAATAACGCAAAATGGAAATTAAAAGAAAGGGAAAGATATGAGTGATGAATTAAGTGTGAATTGGAAGAATCGGCAGCCATTTTCCACTTTTAAATTTAAAGAAATATAAGTCAAATGCTATTCGTGGTACAAATAGATGGTATTCTTTTTCCTTTCGATTCCTGAAACGTCAATAGCTGCTCTCCACCTCGTCCTGTTCTCTACAAGGGCTGCAAGTTGACTCCACCGTGGCATGTAAAGACTCTCTCGTCGCTCCCTTGACACTGTTCTCCTCCATGTTTCTCGACGACGTCCTCTTCTTCGACCTATATCATCAAGAGGATTTCCTTGCATGGCTTTCCGTGTGATGTTGCCCACGGGCCTACGAAGTGTATGCCCAATCCATCTCCAAAAATAGATGGTATATATGGTATGGGGTTCATTTCTGTTTCTTTGAATGAACATAGCTTATTGAATTCTGACTTCTTTGACTAATTTATTCAATTTCAAAACAAATGATATGTTTAAGGAAAGATATCTCCAATCTAGACGTTATTCTAACTTAGGTATTTAGATGTCAGCCCTTGTGTTGCATCTAGTTATATTTCCATTTTATAACTCTACCTCGCAAGATGCAAACATTTATAAATCTATCTATAAATTCCACTCAGTGTATCTCATTGTATATCATGTATCTTAAACTCTCAAATATAGTTAGCAACTAAAGCATTGAACTTTTCAAGGTTTCACACCATTAGCACCATAAAAAAAATTACATTTTCATTAGTTAAACGTGAATCAAAGCTAGAAACTTTGCAAATTTATTGCTACATACATAAATATGTACAAGTATTTTGTAGGTGAGCCACCGGAGTTGATATTGAATTGATTTTATAGCTACTTTAGCTTCATAAATCATTTTTTATTTATGCAGTCAAAGCTATGCAAAAAAAACAAACAAATTGAATTTTGTCTATTGCGCTGTGCTAATTAAAGACCAAAAAAAAAAAAACTAAAAAAATGTAATACACATTTACCATCTCGTAATGTAGCAAAATATATTTGTTATTTTTTTAGCGACTTTGGCATGCAACACTCAAAACAAATTTAAAAATAAAAAAGTTTGAATTGAAACTGGGGTGAGGCTTTTTGCATATAAAGATACAAAAAAAAAAAAAAAAAACGAAAAAAATCGAGAAGTCGCGAAATATATGTCAAAGACTTTAATTGAATTTTCGCATTTATTGTTCTTAAGTGGTTTTTATTGCAAATTGAGAATGTCGCATATAAAAATGAACGTTCATTTAGATATACGCGCTTTTGTTTCATATAAAATAATGTATTATTTTTTTATTTTTTATCTTTATATTATTTATTAACAGCTTTTAAACAAACAAATTGAAATGTTAACAAGCATATAAGCCTGAGTTCAGTTCACTTCAGAAGCAACCGTTTTTTTTTTTTTTTTTTGATATTTCTTAAAAAAAAGGCAAACTGTTTGCTAACGAGGTGTGGCTATTCGGTGAGGGTACTAGTGCGGGCGTTTTAAAAATTATTATTATGTTTATTTTTTCGAAAATTTTTATTAATTGCTTACTTTATGGAATTAAGATAAATGACTGAATGCGCGTAAATAACTGAGGGCAGAGTGCAATATAATAATTATAGATTTTGGGTGGCATACATACATACATGTTGTATATTTGTTTAGTTAAAATTATTTAATCAAAAACTATATTTTTTTTTTTGTTAAGGGTCATTATGTCAATATAGCAGATACTCCAATAATTTAACTTCTAGTTAGTGCTTAGTTTGACATTGAAAAAATGGCCTTTAAAGTCATAGTGTAATATTAGAATTCGTTAGTAGTATTAGCAACCCATTTAAATAATAGTTTAAAATTTTAAAATTAAATTAAGAGTCGTATAAGAGTTGTATCAGAGTCGTAAACGAATTCTGTAAGACTACTATCAGAATTTACAGTCATTTAGTTTTTTTTTATGTTAGTTAGTACTACTGAAAACCTTTTTTAAATACATATAAAATAAAGAGTCGTATAAGATGCGTATGAGAGTCGTATAAGAGTCGTATAAGAGTCGTATTAGAGTCGTATAAGAGTCGTATATGATTCTTATTAGAGTCGGATTAGAGTCGTATATGAGTTGTATAAGAGTCGTATAAGAGTCATATAAGAGTCATATAAGAGTCGTATAAGACTCGTATAAGAGTCTTATAAGAGTCGTATAAGAGTCGTGTAAGAGTCTTATATGAGTCGTGTAGGAGTCGTATAAGAGTCGTATAAAAGCCGTATAAGAGTCGTATAAGAGTCATATAAGAGTCATATAAGAGTCATATAAGAGTCGTATAAGAGTTGACTTAGACTAGTGTGAATGTTACAGTCTGAATTTGTAGTCAATTAGTTTTATTATGAATTTCAAACGTTTAATATTTTGTATAAGAGTTGTATAAGAGCATTTTATTTGATATACTAGATTGGTGTACATGGAACAATTAAAATTATTAATTACATTATATTATTTCGAGTTTATAGCGTTCATTACGGCGTATAAGACTTTTATAATAACAGTATAAGAGTTGTAGATGAGTTATATATGTTTTTCATAAGAATGGCTTAAATGTTACAGTCTAGATTTGTCACCAGATAATGGTTTTCTAGCGGTTTTTTGTTTTTGGTTCAGAATAAAGGTTGTATAAGAGTCGAATATGAATTGTATTAGATTGGTGTAAGATTTCCGGTCTAAATTTAAAGCTACCTTATTTGATTGTAAATTTTTTAGCCTTCTTGTATTAGAATACGATTTGAAAAGAAATAGTTTAGAAGTTTTATAAAAATTGTATAAGAGTTGTCTCAATTTTATATAAGTTTTGTACAGTCTCCTATTTTCGAAAATAATGATTTACTTTTTAAATAAATTCTTATAATCTTATATTTCTCAAACAGTTAAAGCATATTCATATAGAAGTTTCTGCGTGATCGGAAGTCGTTAGCATGATGCAATTATACCAGGAACTTTGGAAATTTTGGGTAACATAAATTTGGCAACGTTGTTTGTGGTGAATTATATTTAATTTCACCATGACAGGATAGAATAGTACGATAAATTTTGAGAAAGAGATACTAAGCAAACATTATATTTTCTGTACTTTTTGCTTTCAGCTGTATGCTCAAAATCAAGAAGCAGAAAAAATTGACTATAATAAGGTGAAATTATATAAATTCACCAAAACATGCATAGTCAACAAAATTTGTTACTAAATTAGAAAGGGACGGTGGCTGAATACGCCACCTTCTCTAATTACATCATGGTTGGTAGTCTGGCAACAATTGGTTCGTGTGGTACATCTACATTATTTATAAAGTTAATTTTGCATGTTCCTAGTTAAAAGTTGAGCCCGACTGATAGTCTTAATTTCTATATGTGATTTAAACATTTTAAACCAATTTAGTCATTTTTGTCAGGTTTAGAAGTGTGTCTATTTTCTTGTGACAATAATTGTGCCGCATGTCACATACCAACTTGCTACTTATTTGCCTAATTTCTAGCTCAAAGCGGCTTTATAGCCAAAAAAAACAATGATTTAATTGCTCGCACGTGCCTCAAAGTGATTAATATCAAACAAATGAATGCCAGATACCGAATTAAATGTCAACAAACTGAAATAACCAAAAAATAAAAAAAATCCAATAATAAAAAAAATCGTAACTGACATACATATCTTGACTTGGCAATCAATTTTAAAACACTTGACATATTGTTTGTTTTTTTTTCATTTGCGTGATTTTGCACACCTCATTGGCTTAACGCCGTCAATATTATAAGCATTAACGCATATAAAATCAATAAAACACAGACATATCATATATTTGTAAATAAAATAAATTATATTAAATTATATTTATTTATGGAGATCAATCTTAATATTGTAGTTTGTCGTGCTTATTTTTCGCCTATTAACCTTGACATTTATATTTACAAAATATTATTGTATTAATACAATATATCGTTTCATTCAATAATTCAAGTTGACCGTTAAAGTATTTCGTACTCGTTTGATGGTTGATGTTTTTGAAAATGTCAATGTACGTTTAAAAAATGTCACTCTGTATTGGTGAAGTGGCTAGAAGTGACTTGTCTGAGGTAAGGTATCAGCTTAACATGCGCATCACCACTAGCTTCAATAACACCAATGAATTGCCGTTATATTGGTTTTCTAAAAACAACAAAAACAAAAAAATAGACTCCACCGAGTAAAAAAAAAAGTAAGCTCAGTTCCATTCATTTGACACTTGCAATATAATTGACATTGATCACAGTTGACAGCTTGGGGCCAACATTTGCCGGTTTGAGTGCGATCAATCGATCGATTGATCGAGCGATTCATGAAGCTGTCGTCTTGGTTATATGATGCGCGAGATGTATTTTTTTTTATTTATTAATTTTTTTGCAACTATATTTTTGTTGTTTATAAGACACTTCATTTTTTATATAAGATAATTTTATTTTAATTAACGGTTATTAGGCTTAAAACTCAAAGTCATAATATCTTGAAGCGCGTAAAAACGTGTTAAACAAGGCTATGCGTACAGTGGGCATAGTCAAAGAATTCTTTAGGCATAGCAATTTTATTAAAATAATCGTTTGCTTTCAATTAATCGATATATTACATCGGCCATTTGCATAAGTCGATATATTGCACAGAAAGCATAGTAAAAATGTGCTGCAATCATTCTCTCTAAAAAACGCAAAATTATATAAAAATCGATAGTGCAATACAATTATTAGAAATTAGTCAATTAATTGCTTAAACAATTTATTTCTAATTTTTACAAATTTTAATAAATTAGTTTTAAAGCAATTTCTTAAATTAAGCTTTGTTTCTTCTATACAATTGTACTTTACTAACATATTTCACAATCAATAATTTTGCAAAAAAAAAACCTTTTCTCACATACATTCGCGTAATTGCAACAAAAGTCTTCAGCAACAACGGAGTAGAAGAGGCAAAAAAAAAAAACATTAAAATAATTACAAGACAACAAGCTGACGAAAGAAACAATTTTATTACAAAATATCTATAAAGTTGATAACTATGAAATTGGTCAATCAACTTCATTCGAGTGGAAAACAAAACGCGAAACACCTGAGCTAAACAGCCTGAACAACAATCGACCAAGCAACCAAGTGCCAGGCTGACATGCTAGCCAACAACTCCCTAAGCTCATAAATATTGTTAAATCAATGTTTGAAAGCTGTGACGCTATAAATGCCGACAAACGCGTTTCAATAATTTTTTTTTTTTTATTAAACTACAAGTACCTTTTTTTTCATTACATGAAGTAGTTATATGTTCCTTTATATTATATCTGCATATAAATGCTTTCTTCATCTAACGGCAACATAAGCAACAAGAGGTGGTCCTCATTGTGATTTAAAATTATACATGACATGCTCAAAATTAAGGAATAATTTTTGTAGCATTTGTTATGAAATAGAAAAAAAATTGAATAGTATAAGAGTTGTATAAAAGTCGTATAAGAGTCGTATAAGAGTCGTATAAGAGTCGTATAAGAGCTTTTAGAATGTAATATTAGTTTGATTTTTACATGATTGTAGTATTTTAACATATTATATTGAATTTTAATAACTTCTTTGCAATAGAAGAGTTTTCGAAGAGTCGTATAAGAGCTGTAAAAGCGTTATATTAGTTTGATATATATGAGACTATATCACTTAAGCATATAAAATACAAATTTTAATACTTCTTATGCAATATAAGAGTTGTATAAGACCATAAGCATTGTGCATAGTGTTCTAAGCATTTGGAGATAGTTTTGAAAGACTATTTAAAAAAAATGTTTGACTCTGTATTTTTTAAGCAGTGTATGAATATTTAAAAAAAAAACTTTTTTATCATTTATGGTGAATAAGAGTTGTATAAAAATCGTATAAGAGTAGTATAAAAGTCGTATAAGAGTCGTATAAGAGTCGTATAAGAGTCGTATAAGAGTCGTATAAGAGCAGTTAAAGTATTTCTTAATGAAAATTTTACTGAAAATATCTTATTTGCATAAAAAAATAATTTGTTTATTGATTCCTGGCAATATTTCAGCAGTATAAGAGTTTAAAAATGTTCTTTTTGGTATTCGGTGCTTGGTTCATTCCAGCTATTAACTAATAATTGTTGAAGTATCTAGACTTTTCAATTAGAAATAACTTTGCGCTATGATTTTTGTCATAGAGTTCAAGCAGTATTAGAGTTTCTAGAAGTATAACGGTTTTGTAGGAGTATAAGTGGTTTACAGGACTATATGAGAATAGAAAAAAAGTTTTAATCTTTTTATTTGCGTATAAGCTTAAAATTACCACATGTATATAAACATTATATAAGACTATATAAGATACATTTATGTTTTTTTTTTAAACTTATGATACGCTGTTCACATCTATGGTTCCCTCATAGCATTCAATTAAAATGTTCACTGTTACTCTATAATAACATTTTACCATAAAATTGAAACTCTATGCAATCATCTACAAAAAAAAAATGGGAAAAAAAAACTCGCTAGCTGCTTATTAATTTATGTGTCGAGTGTTTAAGCCTTTTGCCGCCACACCAAACACTTGCCACTGCCTGAAGTAATGTTTTTTTTTCTTTATTTTGGCATATTTCATCAATGCAAAAAAAAAAATTTAAAAAAAAACTTAAATCTCATAAATAAGCTTAGTAAAAATTTCGAAAATGTCGTACATTGACTTTATTGACGACTCAAACGTTCGAGTAGTGGCATGCCAAAAAAAAAAAAAAACCAGGTACCAACATTAAATCCAGCTATAGACAGTAAGCCAATCAGACAGACAGATCGGCAAGTCAAGTGAACTGAACAGTTGTGTTTCTTGAGCCAACAACCAGTAGCCTGGGTACGTTGTGGCATTTATACCGGCACGTCTCGTTTCCCAAGTATGTCTGTCTCTCTGTCTGTCTGTCGCAAATACAAAATACAAAAAAAAAAAAAACAAAATTATTGGCTAATAGTTTGATAAATTGGCTTTTAAACACAAACCGTGTAAATTATAGCATTTTCAATAGAGAGCCAAATTAACTTGAAATATGTTTTCCAAAAGAAATTTCATTCATTATAAATTTTTTTTTTTTTTTTTTTTTTTTGTTTGTTGTTAATGCTTAAACAGAAATTATATCTAGATACATGGGTACTATATGTATATATGTATCTTTAGAGATGTATAATGAATCTGCTATAATTTTTATGATCATTTATTGCTTGCAGCAATCAAAAATTAACAACAACAACAACAACAAAAAGAACAGTAAGGAGCAACAGTTGCAGCAGACGTTGGCAAGAGGCAAGATGCGTGCAGCTAGTTAATGCAAACTTTTTAGCTTTAAAATTAACCTTGAATTCAGCAGTCTAGCAAAACAGCCATCCATCCATCGCATTGCATTGCATCCCATCCCATCCAATGCGAAGCAACAAACCAAGTAGACATTTTCTGGTACAGGATCCTTTACTGACAAACAACAACAAAGTATAACAATATATATGTGAATGTATATATGCTCTCGATTTTATACTCGTATAGCCTACACTGTTTGACTGCTGTCGATTTTTAGTTTGTCTGCTGCTTAGCAGCATCTCATACAATATAATGGTAGGCTTCATAAATTTTCTTTAGCAGCTCTATATCTTTTACTTTTATACTAAAAACTTCTGGCCGAAACTACTCAGTATGTTTGTGTGTGTTTGTGTTTTGTCAGTAATTGCAGTTACTGTGAATGTTCTCACATACATTGCTTCAGGATACTTGTTCATGGAAAAATGATATTCACGCTTAAATTATAGTTTTGTCTACACACACTTTGATACAGATACAAAATATACGAAAGATCCTTCGTAAAATATATCTTTTTTTTTTTTTGTATTTTTTTTCGTATAAAATATCTTTTACTTGAACGAACATCTTCGTCGTTTTCTGGCACTTACGATTTTTTTTATACGTTAGTATTTGCACCCTGAACGTCTACTCTATTTGTCTGTACGTCTGTCTGTTTGTTGCTAAAGGTATATTTTATTGTTCAAATTAAAGGTTAAGCATAGAGTGCATGGTTAAATAAATAAATTTACCTTGAAAATGTTGCTGTGTTGCATCAGCAGAGTAAACGAAATGAAGCGAAACTTAAAGAAAATGTGATTTAATTAGTTGTCTGGCGTGGTTGTTTACAATATACATTAACTTGAGCTCTAATTTGAGCGAATGGTGTACATAGTTGTTATAGAACCTTTTTCGCTTTGCGTATGCAATCACTCACGTTTCTACAGTACAATTTTATATGTGAAAATATAACTATAAAAAGGTTCAATTTAATAATCAGTTAAATGCTTCAAAGAAGAAAATAGCATTAAAGGCGTGTATTGCTTCACTGACTTTATATGCTTGTCAGGGGTTTTTTTTTTTTTTTTTCTGTTGAGAAACCTTTGTGTGAGGAGGTGTTTTCGTAAAGTATACGATGTCACTTTTACTTTTAAAGTAAGCAAATCGTATGGAGAGTTAATACCTTCTATATATCTGTGGTAATAAAATTGGAAAAACTGCTTAAGTTAGATTTTACTATTTTGCAGAAGAGCACTTTCTAAGTTTAAAATAATTTGAAATTGTATGCAAAAGTGAGATTAAGCAAAAATAAATTTGTCTATAACTTCCTAAAAAATCGTCAAAAATAATTCAAATTTTGCATGGAGATACTTTTTGTTATGGAGATCAGCGTAGTATACTTATCTCAATTTGTGCTTAGGTCGACTTAATCACTTTTTCCTTTTCACCACAGATATAAAATTTAATCACTTTTTGCGTGGTCACTCCATAACTTGAGAATGACTTCGCCGATTTCGTTCATTTTTTTATTTTTATTTTTTCTAAGACTTTGTGGAAAGTTGTTACGGAAAGAAAAATTAATAAAATTGTGCAGAAAATTTGTAAATTTCAGAAAAGTTTAGCGTCGATAAAAAACGCAGAAATAATCCTAGATGTCCAAAAATTACAGTCCTCACAAATTCCAAGTTTTCAAAATATCTGTTACCAAAATCTTTTGACAGGAAAATATTAGGTTACGAGCCAAATTTTTTATTTCAGTTGAATTTTA
Source organism: Leucophenga varia (assembly GCA_018903435.1). Lineage (NCBI taxonomy): Eukaryota > Metazoa > Arthropoda > Insecta > Diptera > Drosophilidae > Leucophenga > Leucophenga varia. Next base: position 88,144 of record JAEIFJ010000011.1, read on the forward strand.
AATAAAAAGCAACACAAATAATTTACAGAAACTCGGCGAGACCGAGATAAGTGTTGGGAATGAAATGAGTAAAAGTTCCCTCTACCAAGCAAAAAGCTCTTTTAAGCTCTGAAGTCGCCACCTTGCAGCGAGGTTCCGTTCGAATACAGCCGGATTTAGCCCCGTGGCTGAAAACCTAAACTCAATGGGCACGGTCACCGCATGACACCCTGGCCTTGGGGGAAAGAAGTGTGGAAAGCTAAAAGATAGATTGATAGAGAAAAAGGGAGAGAGAAACTTAAAGTCGTAGAAGATAGTAAAGAAGGTGTGGTGTAAACTTAAGAAGATGACACCCTAAAACGTCTTGTCCGTGATGTACTCGCAGAGCACCTGCTAATTGTCCTAATTTTTTCGTTGGCATATCAGATCAAAATTATTCGGTTCTGTAAAAGGTTTTCAATTTTTGAATACAATAGTTAAAATTTCCTTTGATTATTTTATGAATTTTAGCAGGCTCAAGATTTACATGAACTTATTTCAAAAGTAAGAACAATATAAATTAATAATGAGAATAATAAAAATGGAAATTGGCAGCGGGGACAGCGCTGTTCTATTGTCCTCCACAACACGGGCCCAAATTTGTATTATTTATAGCCAGCCGATCCGGAAAGCTTACTCATGAATTACAAATCATAAATCTTAATAGTCACTCCACTGTGTCACTCCATTCTCGTTGTTTCTCCCAAAACTTTGGATTTTGGACTGATTGTCTTCTCTGCACTGCTTTGTTTGCTTACAACATTTTCGCTCTCATTTCTGATAGCTTCCATCTCTCTGATTTTTTTTTTGATTCTGATTGATGAACTCCCTTCGATAGTCTTACTTGTTTAAAAACTTCTTAGAGTGCAAAAGTTTCCATTTTATTATCTTTTTTTTTCTTAAATTTCCCCAAATATGGCTTCCACTTTTAATACGTTTATATCGTTTAGATTGTTCTCGAATTAGATTTAAATTTTATAATTTTCTGAAACTCCGCAGATTGTGTACAACAAACAACTTTTAATTTTTTTTTAAGCTTAACTCTTCCAAAAAGATACAAATATATTCTTTATTCATTGCCTCATTTTTCAATATCTAATACCAATTTAAATCCCAGCTGACATAATCACATTTTCCATTTAGCTAGCGGCAAAAAGAATTATACGATTTAAATATAGAAAGTATCATAACATACATTGCCAAATGTGTTCCTATTACTTTCATATACGTATTTATAAGATTTATTTGCACTTTAATTATTCATTTTGGACATAAACCAAATGGTTAGAAGACAAAAGTTGTATGTAGTATAAGAAACTATCTCGAATACACACAACAGCTGAAATAAGTAGCTAAAAGAATATTTCAGTATCAGGCTTTACGTTGCTGCTGCTGTAAATATTTTTGCATTCTCTTCAAATTTTATTTTATTTCATGCAATGAAATTTAAAACATTTTTAGGATGCACTTACAAACTTTACGTTACAACTACGGCACAACTGGTACATTGTGATAGCCGCGAGCTATTAGGTGTAGACAGTTTATAATCTTTGTCGTTGTGCATTTTAAGTTGTGTGGTGTAGTGTTGTGGTGGTGGTAAGTGGTGAAGGGTTTTAGTGGAGGTTGAACGAACGAACAAAAAAAAAAAAAAAAAAAAATGAATTGCCTCATTTGGCGCACCATTTCGTTTATTGATGGAATGTAATTAGTCTGTGTCAGCTATACATAAAATGTACTTACATAGACATGAACGTCGACGACGACTACGACGACGACGAAGATGACGCCCTCCGTACATACAACAATATACATACACATACAAGTCAACCAATGCACTTCACAGTTCTCGTTGCTGCCGTAGCTCGTTTGCAATTGCAATGCAATGTACTCGAAGTCAACGCAGCAACGCAGCACAACGTTTGCTTTCCTTAAATGCAAAAATTGTTTACTTGATCATGGGGGCAGCAGCCAGCAGTCAGCAGTACTGAATGCTCGAATGCTAAGAGGTATGAAAGTCTTTTGGAACGACGCAACGTCCATCTACTCAGTTTTGCCTTTGAGTAAATATAATTAAGGTTAAGTATCTAACAATGCAGCTCATTTAGTGTGTCGTCGTCGTACGTTTCGGTCACTTCAAGCGGCTTACTTACTTACTTTGGAGCATTCTTAGGCTAGTTGTATTATTAGTTAGTGAGGGTATTGTAGGCATATGTACATATTTGAAATAGATTTTAAGTGGGCAACATGCTATGGGTACAAAAAAAATTCAATGAAGGATTTAATAAATCTTAAGAACTTTTGAGTGGAATACAAACATTTTTTTAATGAATTTTTTAGGCATATTTGATACTAGCTAAAAAATATATATATATGTAATGCTCCAAATGAAATACAAATTTTGGACCACTCTTATACAACCCTTATACAAATACTGTATACATACTTTATCACCTAAGTTTAAACATTCTACAATATTGTAAGGCAAAATCTATATTAAACAAATTAAGTATTGTTTATTTAACTCTTATACTTCTCTCATACAAGACTTTTTAAACTCTTATAGAACTTTTTTACAACTCTTATACAACTCTTATACCACTTTTAAACTTTTTCAACTCTTATACAACTCTTATACAACTTTTAAACAACTGTTATACAAATCTTATATAACTCTTATAAAACTCTTATAAAACTCTCATACAACTCTTATACAGCTATTACACCACCGAAATAAATTAAATATCTTTATTAAAAGCTAAAATTTTTTTTAAAAAAATTTGTATATTGCACATATGACTCTTATACAACTCTAAGGCAACTCTTATACAACTCTTTTACAACTCTTATACAACTCTTATACAACTCTTATACAACTCTTATACAACTCTTATACAACTCTTATACAACTCTTATACAACTCTAATACAACTCTTATACAACTCTTATACAACTCTTATACGACTTTTATACTACATTTAAACAAAAAGAATGCAACTTTTATGCAACCCAAATGTAATACATCTCTTATACAGCTCTTATACAGCTCTTATACAGTACTTATACACGACTTAGAATAGTCCTGAGAAGTATAAGGCGCTCATACAAAAATGTTTGTAGAGCACCGAAATTCAGATTATTCCTTAAACTCTTTTTTAAATATATTCCCTATGTGCGCTCGGTATCAATTGGTATAAATTACATAATGTTACAAATGCTCTATGCAGCAACATTTGTTGCAAACTTGCACTACAACCCGCTGCAACAGTTCCCCATTACTTCGCTTGTCAAACGATTATTTTAGATTCTTCTCAGTACAACTACTTAAAATGCAGCGCTACAAATTCAATTCATACATTGAGGGTGGCACCCAGAAGCGGCAGCTAAAACGTATAGCAACATGTGACTAACAACGTGCAGCAGCAATAGCAACATGCAATACAGCAAGCAAGCAACGTGCAATGAGACTCAGCAGCAGCAGACAGCAACAATTGATTACACGCTACAAATCACTTGAAGTGCAGAGTGGAAAAAAGAGTAAAATATCTAAAATGAAGAAAAATACAAACGACTTAGACCGTGCAACAAGACAACCTTAGGCCAATAATAAGCAACAGCAGCAGCGGCAACAATTGCTGCAACATATGTGAAGGCAGGCAGCAAAGGATCATGGTTGCAAGTTTTTTTTTTTTTTTCTTTTTTTTTTTTTTTTTTTTGTATTTTCTAAGAAGTTGCTACATAGAAAAATTGGTTGTTGAAACTCAAAATTAAGTGTAAGATTGTATTACAAAGACAAATTATACAACAACAGCAGCAGCAAGAGCAGCAACAACTAAGAGAAGCAACACAAATGTCTAGACAAAAAGATTGCAGAACACTAAGAGCACTTAGTAGAATTTTACACAATATCTCAGTAAAACAAAAACGACAAAAAAAAAAAAAAAAAAGAAGAAACTAGTCTAACTTAACTACCAATCACTGCGCCCTCTCAACCCAGCAACTTAACTACCAATTTCGAATTAATATTCATAAGTTCATTGCAAGTGCATTGACTAGAAGTAGCCGAAGAAGACGAAGAAGCAGAAAGTTGCTGAATCAACTTGAATCGAGATCGCGATCAAGTTGGCATGTCATTGTTAGAGGTCCTCCAAATAGCAACATCCTCTCATTTTATTAAAGCAGTTCCACAGCGTCTTCTTCGGCAACATCTTCCTCGTCGTCAGTCATGGAGCCCATGAGCGATCGTGCAGTCAATGTCCATTGGCAAATAAACTCATACATCATAATTTTTGCATTACTGCATTGGAACTGCTATTGCTGCTTTGCCGTCCTGTTGCTGTCCAGCCAGCCTATTCAACTTTGTTGCAATTTTCGCTTTCATTGCCAAATGAATGATTTCCAAACACGAACGATGTCGTCGTACTGCCTTCTACTTCGATCAGTCTATATACTCCTCGTATACATATGTTATGTAGCAATACGTTCATTGAGCGCAAATCAAGTCGCATTTTGATTATTTATTATAATATATGAAGTGTAATATGCACTGAATAGGAATGTATACGACTAAAATTAAGTTTGGTACTGGAGTATGCAGTCCATACACCATAAGAAGATCAACATGCCAGTAGCAGTGATTTCTTCTTTTATTGGCTTTTTTTTTTTTTTGCTTTTTGAAATTATTTTTTCAGCTGCAATCGTTGTAATACGACTACTAATTGTGTGGGTAATTAATCAAATGCAATTAATTGAAGAGGGCGGAGCTGTGGCGGCAAGCGTATAAGGGAAGAAGTTTTTTATATGAGTTTGGAAAAAAAAAAAAAAAAAAAAAAAGAAAATTATGTTCATAATAATTGGAACAGGATCTTTTATGATCGTATTTGGGCGTTGAAAATATTTTTATTTTTGCAATGGAATAGAGTTATAACAAACATTTTCTTTTTGAGGTAAAAGGAGATTGGTTTTTATTTTTTACTTTTTAAATAATTATCGAATTGGAATTTATGGATTGATATTAATGTCTTTAACGGTGTTGGCTATATTAGAACAATAAAAAACAGCTTGATGTGTGAACAGCTGTATTAATCCAGCTTGATCTGTTACAGCTGAAGAATTTACTGGAATTAAGGATTATTGTCCATAGATTACTATTCTGCAGAATACACCAATTGTTCTATAAATGTTTTCTATGAACCGAAACTAGACCCTTTGATTTTTGTGCATGAAACAAAGTATCGCATCAGTACTCACTGTTTAAGGTATGAACCCTTCAAAACTGAACGTGACGCACTTTTATAGTATGTCGGCAGATCAGATATATAATTTTAGGGGATCATCTAACCCAAGAGAGCTTTGTATTTTTATTAATTAATGTGACACAAAAATTCAGGAGCATCGTTGGGACTTTGTGTTCATAGCTAAATTTAGGTAATTGCTCCAATATAGTTTTTACGTTCTAATGAATTAAAAAGCACTGGAGTTTTTAAAGAGGACACCTTTCTTCATAAAGGTGTGATTTCCATGATCCAAAAAAGCACGTCTTACTTTTATGTACATTAAAAACCAAAACAAAAAATTTTATAAAAAAAAACAAAAAAATCCCCCCCTAAAAAAATAGTTGGAATTCCACTTTAGATACTCTCAGTGAGAATCGAATCAGTAGCCTCCTGCAGTTAGGCTTTACACTATCAAGTTCTATGCCGAAAACTCACAAAACACCTTTCCATGCGTTCTCGCCTGATAAATTTTGATGGTGAATCGATCAAGAGTTTAAAAAGTTAATATTTCAGAATGAATATATTTCATATTAAAAACATATATTTTTTGAATCTAGTCACTTTTGGAATTTTGACCGCTCGGCGAAAGACTCGTGAAAGTAAAAACCAAATATCATAAAATTGAAAAGACTCGTGAAAGTAAAAACCAAATATCATAAAAATTTTGAAAATTTGAAAAAAGTTTGCTTTTGCCTTGAAATTACACATATAAAGGATCGGAAATATCAGAATATTTTGTATATTGTTTGAAAGGTCTAAGTTTTTTCTTTCTAAAACAAGTTAAAAAATAAAAATCGGTTCGTAGTTTACTGAGTTATAGCTATCTAAGTGGAAAAGGGGAAAATTAGTTTCCAGATTTTGAATGTTTGAAAACTGAAAATATTAAGTATGCAGTTATTATATTTACTCAACCAGACCTACAACCTCTGCTATAAAACATCCGAGCCATCTCAATTTTCGTGTTTTTTGTCGCACAGTGTTATTGATAGTTGATTCTACTTCTACTGTCTATAGATGTAAGAGTTTTCTATACCAGCCACATATAGTGAGAATGGTATTGTCAGGAAAGTTTGTAACGCTTTAAAGGAGGCATCGGAGACCCCATAAAGTAGATATATTATTGATGCTCGATGAGATGAATATTAGATATCCGTCTGTCTGTCCGTCTGTCTGTCTGTTGCTATGCGTTTTTTTCCGAAAGTTTTAAGATATTGACCTGAAATTTGAAACTTAAGCTTTTGTGCTTATGTCAGAACCAAGGTGCCACGACATATAAAATTAACACTTTTATTCGATCTTTGTATGAAAATAGTTATTATTTATGAATGTTTTTACTATAAATTGAGTTTAAACAATTCTATTGGCGATATCAAAGAAGGTGCCACCCCATTTTTAGATAAAGCCCCTACAACTTTTTTCGATTTTTTGTATGAAAATAGTTATTATTTATGAATGTTTTTACTACAAATTGGCATCCATTATCAAAAGAAAGGTGTCACGCCCATTATTTGATATTGCCCCGAAACAAACCTAGGCCCATTTATCAGATTTTGTATGAAAACAATTCTTCTTTATGGATATATTCAATCCAATCTGGGTAAAATCACTTATACTGTTTTCCTATAAATGTTTTACCGATATGAAGGATCGGGCAACTATAACATATTGACCCCCTACAATCACCTTCCATTTTTTCTTTTTTTAAGAAAATGATTAAAGTTTCGTGTGGCGGGTATTTGGCTTCGGTACTACCGAAGTTAACGCTTTAATTGTTTTTTCCTTATATTGAATCAGCTTCAAAAAACTGCTTACCAAAACTAGAAAACCTTCTACTCGGTGTTACTCAGCAAACGCTTCCGTAAAAAAAAATCTCCTTTAATCATTTTGATCCTTTATTCCATACACTTTTTACAGTTTTATTGTTCTTTCATTGTTCTTCTTTTTCAGTTTAAACGTATTGAAAAAACATTGTTGTCATAATTTCAGGTTACCTAGTAAATATATTGTATGTATTTTGTACTTAAAACAAAACCAGTTTTTTTTATCAACTTAATTATACTTAGCACCTTAAGCTTAAGATTTCATCTTGAACTTGAACTTGCCAATATGATAGCTATCTCTTTTTTAACAACGAAAGCTAAAAGAGCATTAAATGCTCTTAACGCGTAAAAAGCAACAATAAATATTAAATGGTGCATCATCATTATTATTATTGTTGTTGTTGTTGTTGTAAAGAAAAAGAAGAAGAAATCATAGCAGATTGCTAACTTTATAAATATATATATATATAAATGTATCTATATGTATAATACATCCCTCTCTCTCTCTTCTCTCTCTCTCTCTCTTGTTCGGGTGTGTAAATATCATAAGCATTATAAATTCCATTGCTGACATAGTCATACTCATACCGCATAGTCGTACTAAACGATGCAATATACTATGGCGCACAAGTCGTCGCTGAAGTCCTAAAGTTGAAGTTGAAGTTGAAGTTGTCTTCTTTCGTATTTGCCGACATCGACCAATTAAAGGCATACCCCCATTTAACACAATAACCTTGAACCTGCTTCCCTGGCGCAACGCATTATGAAGCAGCTCAGTCAGTCAGTCAGTTGTTGAATTTTAAACTTGGTTGCTCACTTTTGATTTCATTTCTTTTTTATATATTTTGATATTTTTAACGTTCAGTCAGTCAGTCAGTCACTCAGTCAGTTGGTAATGTCGACAACGACGATGACGACGAGGACTATGATGATGCTTGCTGTTGCTGACTACTAAAATCGCATCAAGTTCAATTGAGCACAGTGCTTGATCGGTATATATAGTATTGCCCTTTTTTTCACTTTTTTTATTTAATATATTGTCTGCTCATTTTGCTTAGCATCATAAAAGCAGTTCACTTCAATCAAGATAAACATAGAGTATTCGCGCTCCTGCACTACTAACCTTGTGAACATCAAAAATGTTGGACTTGGAGCTGGAGTTTTTTTAAAAAACTGAATCTATGTCTATGACTGCAGCAGCAGCAGCGTATGAATGGAGTTTACCATATTCGAACATTTTATAGGGAGTGGCTCTTTTATATTTTTTACTCCTTTAGCTTTTGCGTCAATCTTTGATCATTCGAACTGTCTCTCACACTTTGAGTTGAGTTGATTCGTTTCATTTCATTTCGTTGGAAATGCTCTTATGCTTTAGCTATTATGATGTTTTTGAACTTTCCAATAGACTAATTCGAATGTGGATCCTCAATCATAATCAGTTTGTTGCAGTCAGATAGGGTGAATGGGTTTTATTTATTGTTATAATAAAATTTTGAAGTCGTTTTTATAAGGAAAATAGTTTTAGAAATGTTGTAAATTGCAATTAATAAAAAAATTTATGATATTTAAGCTACTCTGATTTCTTTGGAAAACCTTTTTTATAGTACAAAATAATAATAGTTGTATACAACGTTAAGAAAGTATTTTTCTGGATTTATATTAGTGATGGGATCTTTTAAAAATATATCGATATTTTTCGATACTCTAAAATGATCAAAAGTATCGATATCTCATTTTCTTAAATGAAGAGAACAGAATCTTGACGCAAGACCCAGGAAACTGAGCTCTTATTAGACAACGATCGATGCGACAGAAACATAACATCGATCAATAAGCCAATATCGAAAAAATATCGATATCACATTTATTAATTTCTCAATTCCAATTCCGCTTATTTAATTTCAGTTTCACCACCGTGCCTACTCATCGAAAATATACCACGCGATGAGAAGACCATCAAAGATTTAGCCAATACGATAACAAACCTAAGTCAACAACAAAATAAACGTTGGTCAACGACAGCAGTGAACAATGTGCTCAACAGTCATCATCACAGTCAACAACATGCCTATCAGCAACAACAACAGCAAACACAATCGCGTGATGAAACCGATTGTGGACCAAATACAGCACAGAGACCAAAGTCATTACCATTGGCATCAAATTCCACACCCGCAATTGTATCAGCTATAGTCAAGAAGATACCACCAGTAATGGTATCAGCACAAACAGCAACATCATTATCATCTACAACAGCAACAACAGCAACAACAAATACAACAGAGACCAATAACAACAATAGTAACACCATCAATAATAATAATAATAATAATAATACAATAACAACAACAACAAGTGCAAATCTAGTCCACGTTTGCAATTGCAATTGAAACATTTACAACAAAGACATCAAAGTAATCAACAACAACAAAGACAGCAACAACATCAACACCAACAGAAACACTATCAACACCAACATGAACGCGGTGATCCTGATGGTGGTTGTAACTTAGATGATCTCTCAAGTAACTATCTAGCTAAGACCGCTGAATTGCGTGTGAAACCAGCAACAAACAATGTTGTAGCAACAGCAACAACAACGTCAGCCCAGCCAACGACACCAGTTAGCAAAGTAACTTCACATGCTGCCGAAGAATCGCTCAATGCCAAAAAGGGCTGGCTCATGAAGCAAGATAATCGCACAAGCGATTGGTCAAAGCATTGGTTTACGCTAAGCGGTGCTGCGTTATTCTATTATCGTGATCCGGTATCTGAAGAGCGTGGTGTCTTGGATGGTGTGCTCGATGTGAATAGCCTAACGAATGTATCGGAAGTGAATGCAAGTAAAAACTATGCATTTCAGTTGACCACATGGGATAAACAGCGTCTCATATTGGCTAGTCTATCACCAAATTCACGCAATAGTTGGATTGCAGTGTTGCGCAATGCTGCAGGATTGCAAGTACAACTGCCAAGTGTCACTACCACAAACAACAACAGCAACAACAGCAGCAGCAACAAGCAAACTACAGTGGAAAATAGTAAATCATTACCAGCAGAATTAGTTGCAGAACAATTAGATTTAAAGAGTGAAATTGAAAAGGATTTCATGAAAGCACAACAACTTGACGCGAAGCCATTGTGTGATGCTAAAACGAAAGTCATTGCAATAAATAACACAAACGTACTAAGTCCACTAACGCCACCCACGCCAAAGTCACTTGCAACACATTTTTCCTCTGATGATGAATATCGTACTGCATCGGAGGGTGGACGTCGTGATAGCATCGATTGGGGCTCACCACTCTCACCATCACCGCCAATACCGCCCATGACATTGTTACGCGCTAAAGAGCGCATGCGCACACGCACTACCTCGGCATGTCCGCGTTTGCACAAGCGCAGTCGTAGCTCACCGCCAAGTAGTCGTCGTAGCACAGTGGATAGCGTTGGTTCGGATGATCTACCACCGCCGCTAATACAGACAGTAACGCAGGAGGAATTGAATATCGATAAAGAGCTCAAATATCGACTAAGCGTAGCTGAGAAGGAATGTGTTATGTTGCGTGATGAGGCTAAAGTGCGTGAATCGCGCATGTCTGAGCTGCTTACGACACTCGAACGTACCGAACAGGAGCTAAACTCACGCATACAGGAAATGGAAGCGGTACGCGAACAGTTGACCGCTGAACTTAATGCTGCCAAACAGAACGCTACAGATATTGTAGAACGTCTTAGTGATGAGCTGGAAGATAGTCAGCGTAAGATCAAAGAACTTGAGGATCGTTTAGCGCGTGGCATCGATGAGAATGAAACGTTATATAAGCGTCTACGTGAACTGGAATGCGGCAGTGTTACTAGTTTCAGTAATCTCAATCGACACAAAATGAAACGTATGGACTCGTTAAGTGATTTGACAATGATTAGCGATATCGATCCATATTGCCTGGAACGTGATTCACTGGCGGAAGAGTACAATGAGTTGCGTACACGTTTCGAGAAAGCAGTAAACGAGATAAAGGCTATGAAGCGTGAATTAAAAGAGTCACAAAATCAATTTGATTCATTGGAAATCTCATATGCCTCACTCAAACAAGATCTCGAACGCAAAGAATTGGAAGATCGTGCACAGTTACAAATGATGGCAGCGCGCATACAGGATTTGACGCTCAAATATAGCAGCTCAGAACGTCAAGTGCGCACCTTAAAACAAAAATTAGCCAAATCAGAACGTCGCCGATCATTATCACTCAAAGGCAAAGATCAATTAAACATTTCAAAGGAGTTGGAGTTAAAGGTTTGTGAATTGGAGGCTAAAATTGACGATATTGAAAAGTCAACGGGAAATATTTCAACTGAGGCCGTTGCCAATAAATCCGCTTATGATTCTATGACGCAAAGCAAACAGCACACAAAGCGCTCGACGCGTAGAAGATCATTGGAAAGCACTGGCATAACTGCTTCAGCGCCTGCTGCAGCAGATACGCTGCATTTTATGGTGCGCGTAAATGATCTGGAGAAACGTTTCGATAGTGTTTCGGGCAGTGGCACACCTAGCACAGCCTCGACACCTACAACGGCAAGCACACCGACAATAGATGCATCTGCGGCTTCATCCATCAGCTCTAGTCCAAATACAACAACACGCATATCAGAGCATTTAATCGAACGTTTGCGTTGTCTGGAGCACGTTTTGATTGCGAGTAAAGATCGGCTTGAACAAAGTTTGCAACAGTTACAAAATCTGCGTACAACACGCACGCGTCGCTCAGTGTCACCCATAACGGAGCGTAAAGATTCGTATCGCTATGTGGAACGTGCGCTGGGTGAGGTTGTAAAGTTGATACGTGAATCGTGTGAGACATGCGTCATAGCGGGCGGCGGTGGAGTCGGCGGCGGTGTTGGTGCTAGTACAAGCGTTGGTGGTGGTGTTAGCAATTTAGCGCCACACAATCTTATGCTGCTACCCGAATCAAGCCCAGTACGCATTGCATTGACACAACTAGAGGCACAACTGCGCACTAAACTTGCTGATTTACTCAAACAGCGACGCATGCTGCGTGAACGTAATGAATTGACCAAACGTAAAGATCTCGAATTATTGGCAGAACGCGTTGCCTACGAAAGCGTTTGTTTTGGACGTTTACGTGAGTCAATGGCACGCGCAGAGGATCCTGAACTCTTCGGCGCACGTCAGACACGTGCAGAAGTGGCCGAGACCTCACATTTAATAACAATGCTAAAGGCCAAACTAAGCGGTAAGTGTGCACTCAAGCCTAGTGGTAGTTTGGATATATTGGCGGGTGTGCTCGCACGACGCCTGGTGCTTTCAGCCTATCGCAAGGACGCATGTAACGTTGCCAAAAATACGAAAACTTGTTTAGAGCCCGTCGATCAAAATATACTCGATGATTTGTTGCGACAACAAAACGAAATCAATGTCATTGCAAAGCGTTATAAAAATAATGCCATGGAAAATCTAGCTACGGGTCTAGCGGCGGAAACTTTAAGTTATATATCCGCTAATGATCTAGTACAGGGTGCAGTGCAGGAAGCTTGGCGTCAGGCACAGGAAACGGTTAATGCTGAATTGGTACAATCGGAAATTGCGCATATAATGATGCGTAATGCAGCACGTTTTGAAAATGCTACGACACCTGCCTTCGGTTATACGCTAACAGCAGAGGAGCGTCTGTCCTTTGAGAAATTTGCCGATTCAGTGCATGACACGTTGCGTAAGGAAATGGAACAAGCGGTTGCACAGCTGACACGTTGCTATGAGGAAGCATTGCAAAAATTGAAACGTGGCCAATGGCGTTTGCATTTGGAACAAGAACGTAAAGCATCCGAGGGACGTCAGCTACTTGCGGAATTCGCTGATATTGTAGCACACAAAGCGCTCATCGATGCACGTATTGCAGTATTACGCGGTGAATATCACGTGGATGCGTCTGCGTTGACAGCGACAACAGAAACGAGTGGAAAACTTGGCGTTTTGGCAATGCAGAAGTATGAGAATCTATTCGAGGAACTTTCAACTGATCTACAAATACATAATGCCGACGATATTTTGGCGCAAGCCGACTTTGAATTTATGTATAAACAGCGCACCGTAGATTTTCTCAATGATCGTCAAGTGCTTTCCGATATCTCAAGCTTTTTAGGCCAGCTGGAAGATTCACTCATAGCGCTACAATGTGAAGCTGCTGCGGCCGCAGATGGTACTAATACAAGCATATCACGTTCAGCCATTGAAATTGAAAGTCTACAAGATGTCTGCCATAAATGTTGCGATTTAAGACAACGCGCCGATCAATTATTGCAGGAAGTGCATCGCAAATTGAATGCGCCATGTACACACTGTCTGCAGGTGCGTGAAAAAGCTTTGCGTATTGCAGCAGCAACATGAAACCGAGTTGCTACGTTTGCAACAGTCACATGCCAAAGAAGTAAATACGCTGATGCAACAACTTGAGCAGCAACGTGCTGCACTGAAACGTCTTGAGACGGAGCGTGATGCATTGAACAGCGATCTGAATCGTAGTGAAGAGTTAATTGAAGAACGTGAACGTGATTTGGTAGCCGTAACGCAACAGCTGGAAGCCAAAGCAGAAGCATTGCAGAGACGTGATGCAACGCAGGAAGAGCTTTTACAGCGTTTGAGTGTTGAAACCGAAAAGCAGCATTCATTCCAGGAAGAGAGTGAAGCGTTGACCATTAAATGTGCACGTCAGGATGAGGAATATGCGGTGCTCTTGCAGGAGCGTGATTATTTACAGAGCGAGTTGAACAAAGAACAGGAACGTTGCAAGCGTATAGAAAAACGCTCGGAGTTATTGGAACGTGAGCATGGCAAGCAATTGGAATGTCTACAGGAAGCCTATCGCGATCAATTGTTATCACATTGCACAGACTTTACAAATGCCGGAGATGAGGAGAGTTTTCGGCAACGCTATCAGGGTGAAATAGAACAGTTGCGGGTAAGTTTGACATTCAAGCGGAAAAACCAGAAGAGCCTTAACAAGTATATTTTTTTTTTTATTTATTAGACGCTTTGCGAGAAGGGTCTAACCGCTATGGAGTCTTCACATCGACGCATTATTGGTGATCTTGAAGAGCGACATCGTCAGGAGATTGATCGTTTGCTTGTGGAGAAGGAAACTGCGCTGGCAGAGGAAACGCAGGTAATTTTCTTACACTAAAAGTTAATATTTGCAAGTTTCAATTAATTTTTTTTATTTCCAGGCTACCTTAGCTGCATTAGATGCAATGCGCAAGGCACACCAAAGCGAGGTGCAACGTGAGGTGGCACGCTTTAAACAAGAGTTTCTGCGTCAAGTGCAGCATGGCGAACACACGCTAGACTCGGCCAAAGTTAAAGAGTAGGTTTTCCTAATAAATATTTTTTTGAGTTTTTTTTCATGTTTTTTTTTTTTTTTTAAATTTAGGGAAGAACTTGAAGAATTACGTCAAGAAATACTCTCTTTCTCTGAGAAATACTCCATCAAATGTGTCGAGAATGCTGCTTTGGAGGAGAAATTACGTACTGCCAATCAAAAATTAAAGCATTTTCAGCAAATGCAACAAATTGAATTGAGGTAAAATTTTATAAGATTTGGAAAAAAAAAAAAAACCAAATAAATTAACGATTTTTTTTTTTTTTTTTTGCTTTTTTCTTTCACAGAAGCAAACAATTTCGTGCACATCTCGCCTCTGAAGATCCCACGTGCGATGCAAATTTTGTACAAGGCTTAAATATGTCCAAAGATGATGTTTCCTGTCAGGATAGTGAGGTTGGTTTCATATTTTTTTAATATTTATTTAAATTTAAACTTTCTCACCTAAAAACTAAACTGCATGCAACTTATTTTTTTTGTAACTAATTCTCATCTAAACCAAAAATTTATAAAAACACATAAATACACACTAAAAAAAAAAAAAAAAAACGATAACTAATTAAAAACCTTTACCTCCCTCCCTACCGGTTGGAAATTTTTTTAATTGAAAATACAAAAGCCATCTATGCCAACAACGCCTTTGGAACAATCATTCTTTGTGATACCTTCGAGTAATCTTAGAAAGCATGAAATGAATGTAATCTATAGAGATAATAATAATCCAACTATACAAATGGATATTAGTCATATTGAACTTGTTGATGATGATCTTAATCGTGCTGCAATTGATGTTAATAATGATGATGTTGATGTTGATGATGATGATGATGATTTTGCTGATCATTATACGTACGAGCCTTGTTATAAACAAAATGATATCTATAATTATCAGCATAGACTGAGTCTTCAAGGTAAAATTCAATAAAATTGCTCTTTTTTTTTGCATTTCACTATCTACGTATAAATCTTCATATGTGAAATATTGTTCTATAACAATTTTATACATATTTCTGTTTCTGTTTCTGTGTCTATTTTCTATTTTGTTGTTGCACCAATGCTATGTCTCACTGTACTGTGAATTTCTTGTTAACATAAATGATTTCATTTTAATGTTTTATGTTTAGGTATTTCATGATTTAAAATAAAAATATTTTAAAGCGGGACTCGAACCTGCGTCAAAATCGACGCAATATAAATGTCTAACTTTTAGCAAAACAGTTTCCTGTTAAACTATTTTACAGTTTGTCTTTAATCGATTAAACATTTTTCTGTTACTAACATCAAAAGCACCTGATCACTCTATATACACGTATACACTCATGCAGCATTTAATTATCCAAATATGCTACAAATTATTAAATTAATTGATTTTTTTTTAATAAACTATTTTACAGGTTTGAAAACTTCGACAACGTTTGGCAAGCGTTTAAAGTCTTTTACAAAGCAGAATGAAGCAACCAGAACAACAACGACAACAGCAACTATGAAAAGAACAACTGCAACTCTAGGCACTGTTACGTCACCAGCATCATCAAATGCAACAACGACAACAACAACAAATAATAACTAACAATAAACAGTTATATAAAACAGCAAAAATAATAAATATCGATAATATTTAACGGTAAACAATAAACAGAAAATTCTGCAAAAAAAAAAAAAAGTTAATAACGCTAACAACGACAAAAAATGAGAACAATAACAAAACCAGTGGAACAACCAAAGAATATTAGTGCTAATATTATTAATCATAAAACTAAAAATAATAATAATTATAATAAATTATAAAAAAAAAAAAAAAGAAAATAACTTAATAATTTTCTAATTAAATGTTAAATTTATATAAATAACAAAACTTAACAGCTGTTAATTTAATAAAATGCAGCAGCAGTGCATGATGATGTTGGTGATGTTAACAGCGACAACAAACAAAAATATGCAAAATGACAACAACAACAACAATTTAACACAGCATACAGTTCACCCTCTCCCTTCATTGGAAGAGACGTAGAGCATAAGCGTATAGCAAGTGTAGCAATAATAAAAGCTGTTAGTTAACAGCTGTTAGTTATTTCTTTGTTTAAGTTTATATGTTAACATTTTTTTTCTTCTTTTACTAATCTTTAATTCTTTCGTTTTTGTTAATATTATAATTTGGCAATTTAAATTATTTATTGCTATTTATTTTAATATATATTCTCCCCCACATGTGTCATTTAGCAACATATACATTAAAATTTGTATATTAATCAAAAAAAAAAAATTATAAATATATTTTAGTTAATTGGCCAGCAAAAAAAATTTTATTTTTAAGCAAAAAAAAAAATTTATAAGTAAAATATTCATTTTATTTTTTCACTTTCACTAAAAAATATTTTTTTTTTGTATTATATATTTATATAAAAAATATATATCATTAAAAACATAAATAAATAATTATTATATATAAAAAAATATATATTTTATTTGTTTTGTTAATCTTTGTATTAAAAAGTAATTCTTAAAAAAAAAAAAAGAATGATTGCATATATTATTTTGTAGTAGAAATTTAAGTTGAACATAATTTTTATGTTAATATTGCAGTTTATTATGGAAATATCAATATATAAATAAATATATATAAAAAAAACTAAAGTTGAACAATTTGTTTAAAATAAAATTATTAAAAAAAAAATTATGCGTATTTTTATTAAAAATATTTTTAGAGAATAGAGTGCAGATTCTTGCTCAGATAACTCATAAAGCTGTGTATTTCTTTCAATATTTTTTCGTTACTATCAGTGATGTAAGATTTTAAGCTGGATTTCAAAAAAAAACTATAATAAGAAATCTCTGGAAATAAATTTTTAAAGCAATAGCAAGCTAAATGATAATAATAAAAGCTGGATTTATGGCTATTAGCATTTCAATAATTTTTCAATCGCTTTTGAATACGCTAAATTTGCTTTAAATAAGCTAAAATGGCAAAACTGGTTTCTATATGTAGTAGTGTAATGCTACACTTGGCGCACAACACACAGAGTTCAGTATTTGTTATTTTTACGCCCAAAATTGAATTTCAAAAATTCAAGATAAACAGCACAAAAACTGCTTGCCGAGGGCCAGGACACTCTTCCAAGAGTTTTTACCGTTGCCCTTTACCTACCACAGACACACCGGAAACGCATATGGGTCGTAGGGGTTTTCCTTCAAACAGTTGGCTTGTTTTTGTGATCACCGAGTTTTAATATTAATATTTCTTTTTCTTTATAAACTTTTTAAAGTGAAAGTGATAGATTGCGATAAGTCGGCATTATTCTTTAATTTTGGTTTATTACACCTATCCGCAATGTTCATATGAGCTGGTAGTGTCAAAGTTGGCAGTACATCGCAGATAAAAACAGAGACATTTTGATCGTCAAAAAAAAAAGCGACATTAGAAAAGATATGGCCATATTCCACAGAATGGAAGAGGTTTTCTTGAAACGAGTCTTGGCTAAATCGGAAGATTTTCAACATCCCCTAAAATCGGAAGTGTCTGCCGGGGCCCGAAATAAACATTTCCTCATATATCGCGAAAACTTTGCAAGGAAGTGTAATCTAGATACGTATCAATTATTATAACTGAGTTCGCATCCACTGATAAACAGTCTTAGGCTCCATAAGAAATATCTATTGCAGGATTCGCAGAATGTTCCAAAGACGTCTTTTAGAAATAAGGCATCTTTGAGACATTTTTTAAACAGACGTGAATGTCTAAGGAATGTCCTAAGGACGTATTTAAGATAACTCATGTCCTCATGCCAATTCCTTAGATTCGTAATCAGCGTTCATAAAACCCTTTGATACCAAGCCTCACGTAAAGTAATTGGTTCCACCATTTTGATTTTTTTAAAAGCGACTTCAATTGAAATCAGCGACCCATAAATTCTAAATATAAAACCACTCTGTGCTCATCTTTTTAACAGATCATACTTTTCTCGCTCTTTTTAGCTAGTCAAAAAGTTTAAAGCTGATCATAGTAATGTGAGCCTGCTAAAATCTGAGTATTTTGTTTATCGTTTATTTATATCGAATTTTATTCCTGTAGCTGAAATACTTGGAAAAATATAAAGCATTAATTTGTATCATTTATATATTTGCCACGACTCATGTTTATTTCCAATGAATTACATTTTCCCGGTGCTAGTAATACACATATGTTTTCCAGATTTCATTTCTCTAGTTCAAATACTACCGAAAATATGACAAATTTTTATTTCGATTACAACGCCCAAATTTCCTATGTCCATGCTGAAATTTCATTCCAACTATTGATGAACGAATTTTTATAATTGAATGTGAAGTTTATCTCCTACAAGCAACATTTAAAGTTTACCTCTTTATAATATTAATATGATAATTGCAGTATGTCCCCATTATACTGCAGGTAGCAACAACAATTTTGTACCGCGTAGCTTTTATAATTAAATGTTTTGTATTGCTGCACAGGTAGCTACTCCATTTGGCGTTTACGCCTACCACAGCGAAGTTTCTATACATTCATTTTTTGGTGTTAATAATACTCATTAGAATTTTTTGTTTCGATTATTTTACGACACGACGAAAGATCATTATTGCCGTAACAAGTAATAAAAAAAACCAATCAAAAAATTTTAAATTAAAAAAAAAAATAATTCATCTTGGGCTCGTCCGGGATTTGAACCCGGGACCTCCCGCACCCTAAGCGGAAATCATACCCCTAGACCAACGAGCCAGTTGTTGAGCTGTTGCCAAAAATGAGTTTTGTAAAAAGAAGTACCTATTAATATTGGAGAGATTTAATTTTAAAAAAAACTTACAATTAGTGTTTTTTTATAATTAAAAAATTAAAAATAGATCAAATAAACATATAAAGGGTTTTACATTCGGAATTAAAATATGTTATTTAAAAAAATATTCTGCCCTGTTTTGCATTTCGATTCCGATCAAATTTTTCGGAATCGAAATGATTGCCGTTCGGTCCTTCCCTACCGAAATAAATTTTTTTTTTTTATTTTTTTAATTGGGAATCAAACGGATTACAAAATTTGTTTTGAATCAAAATGAAAACGATTCGTATTTAATTAAATTTCGAAATCGACTCATTCATTTCTAAATGAAATGTAGCAAAGACTAGACTCGTATTTTGTTAAAAGATTTTTTTTTCTTCCAAAAAAAATAATGTAATTACTCGCGTATTGTACTAAAAGTATTGTTTTCCGTTCAGTTAGCCCATATCCCAATACGTACGCAACTTCAATTAGCTTTATTTGACTAATGGATACCATTTCAATACAATTTCTTCCACATCCTAAAAAATTTTCAGCATATATTTGTCAAATTAAATTTAGATTTAAGATCGTAACTTCGCGGTTGCAACTTCACATTACAATAACGCTTATTACAATAAACTTATCAAAAAGTTTGGTTAAATTTTATATTAATTAAAGGTAAGAATATTGTTCTACATGTTTCTCCAATAAGAGATATGTAAGTGTAAATTATTCTGTTATGGCATTAAGACACAAATTTAAATCAAAGAAATTGTTTGTGGGGGCTTGAATGGTACGTACATAGTAAAAAAAAAGGAATTTCCATTGGGCTCGTCCGGGATTTGAACCCGGGACCTCCCGCACCCTAAGCGGAAATCATACCCCTAGACCAACGAGCCAGTTGACGCCCACTTTTGAAATTATCAATTTAAAAAAGTGCAAAGCAATAAAAACAATTCTTACTAACAAATAACATAAATTTTATTTCAAAAACGTTATTCAGCAGTGAATTGGACGGAGGTTTTTTAAAAAAATTTATACACACTTATGGTCAAAATAATAGGTACATTAAAACAACATGGTTTTATATTGATATATTTTAAGTTTTATTGGTAATGATTATAAGAATTTTTTATTTTTTCCATAGTATTAACTAAATTTAACAATAAAAAACAAAAAAAAAAAAAAATAAATGAAATTAATTAAAAGGTTAAACTCAACTAAAAATGGTTGAACAAAATGATATGTACATCTATAACTAACTATTTTTACTACTTGTATACTTATGCTATGACCCCTACAAAATATATACTTTTCTAAAAGTTCTTTTACTACCTATAATTTGATACTATAATATGTACATGTACATAATTTGAACAAAGTATTGTTCAGTATTTATATAACTATAGCCCTTTAAAATCGTACAATTTATATAAAAAGTGGTAAAATTTGTTGACTTATTTTATATAACTCGAAAAAAAAAAAGTCTACGAGGACGACTGTAACAACTCTTTGCCTTCATTTCTCTAGAAGGTTGTAACTTTCTATCTCCTGTTGAGTTTGAACGAGCAAAATAAAAAATTGGTTAAAATAGTATTTAGTAGATTCGAAGAGAACGATTGTAGCTTAAGAAGTAGAAAAGATAGGACTTTGCATTCTTCACAAATACTATAGCTGAAATAATTTTACACATATTTTTTAAAGAAGGTCTTACATATTTTTTAAAGAATGTTTTACTTTTCAGAAAAGTATCGTATATCAGGGGTGACACCGAAAACACTGAAACTAGAGTTTTTGAAGTTTAAATTTTCGAGTATTTACACCAAAACACTTACACCAAAACCCTGAGATTTCGGTGTCACCCTGTATTTTTGTTAGGGTTATCATCATAAATACATTAGTTATAAAATTAGTTGGTTGTGGATGTACTTATAATTTTTCCCAACCACTTTTTAGTTGAGTTAAGCGTTTTGACTGAATTGAAACATTTCTTTTATTAAAGTTTTCTTGCTTAAAGGTATTATCTACTTAATACTATGGAAAAAATAAACAATTCTTATAATCATATTTAATAAAACTTAAAATATATGAAAGTGAAACCAAGTTGTGCTAACGTACTTATTATTTTAGCCATAAGTGTATGTAAATTACATTCTTGTTGGCATAATTCAATATAAAGCCGCTTTAATTATACGAAAATAATTACTATTTTATAACAGCTGTTTCAACAAAATAAAAAATGTATACGTTCCAAATTAAAGTTTTACCTTTATACTTTTAAGATAAAAATTTGTTTTTACAAAAATATTCCCATTGTCAACAAAAAAACAACTTAACCAATGTCGACTTATAAAAAAAATCTTATCTTTTTAATATGAATTTTTTTTAAATACTCAGAAAAAAAGTTTTTTTTTATATTTTATTCAAATTATGTATTTATAATGATATGTTTTCATAATAAAAATTATTTAATTTTTTTAAAAAGATAATTCACTTGGGCTCGTCCGGGATTTGAACCCGGGACCTCCCGCACCCTAAGCGGAAATCATACCCCTAGACCAACGAGCCAGTTGAAAAGCTGTTGGAAAAGTACACTTTTGTCATAAAGCTTTCTAATGCTAAAAGCTTTAATATTAACGACATGCTGTTAAAATAACAGCGCGCTAACAGTTTCTATTTAACATTTGTTGAGCAGTATCATATGTACTGCAAGTATGCATATGTAAAGTGTTATATTATTTTTATTGTTAAATGATTTATTATCAATAAACATTTTTAGGACACAAATGTTTTTTTTATTATGATTAAAAAAAAAATTGATAAACATATGGGGAATTCTCTCTCAACTGCCCCAGCAAAAAAAAAAATTGTTTGCGATTTACTTGTAACTTTGGTAAATTGGTGTCCTATATCATAGCAACAAAAAGCCATTATACTAACTTATTTTAAAAAAAAAATTATAGAAACTAGATGGGGGTGAAGATTTGATATTTTAGATGAGGCTGTGTTCTTTAATTCAGTATAACTTAGTCTCATTGAAAAGCTGAGAAAATGTTCTACAAAACGTGTTCATGTCAAAAAGTGGGATGACCACTTTTCACTGATCAAATTAAGTAAAATTTCCACTTCAACTTGAAAATTTGCTCACAAATAGTTACCATGTGTTTAAAATTTATACTTATAGTTCAAAATAACACAGTGCAAGATTTTAAATTTGCACTATATTTCGACTTTAGTTCTTAAAGTTTCCAATTTGGTTTAGTTTTAGCTCGAACATACATTCTGTAAAATAAGTACCTGTAATTTTAATTTAAATCGTTACGGGAATCGTTATTGGTCAATTTTTTGTTTTCTGGGTTGGAACACATATCCTTAATTTGTTAGCAAAGTGAATAAAATTATGGAGCAAATAGGTACCATTCGGCTGATTTTTAATACCATTTTCTTAATTTTATCGACGTTTTCGTCGGTCGTAATGGTCGATGGTCGTCCGGATCGAGGCAAATTTTCCAACACTTCTCGACACTCCTTGAACGTTTTGTACCACTCGTATGCTTGTGATTTCGACATACACGATTCACTATAGGCTTCTTGCAACATTTTCAACGTATATCATCCGATATCAAATCTAATGTGCCACGCTCATTTTTTGGCATAGGCCCCATACAACGTGAGTTGTATCAGATCGTTGACCTTGTCCTATCCCATCTCGAAGTTCTATGAAGACAACTGATGATAACACATAAACAATTTTAAAATACGTGTGACGGATATATAAGCTTTGGTGCCACCGAAGTTAACGTTTTTCCATGTTATGCTTAAACTTAATAAGTCGTTTAATATTTCACTTCTCAGCTGGCATTTGGGGTATACTGGCAGAGTGAAGAGAGCTTGGGAAATTGCAGCTCGAAAACTCATCCTGCCCCTAGCCAAACAACAGGATGATTTCAAATCTCTTATAAAATTCAATGAAATTATGAATATTATTTACAATTATTTGGAACTCCTTTTATAAAAATAACAAAAATACGGTTTGAATTTATTATTTTTTTAAAATGTTTCAACTAATTGCAAATTGTATTCATTATTAAATTGAATTTAAGAAAAGATTTGAAACCAAGCAAAAGTGAATTTGGAAATATATCAATGTAAATCTTTATTTAAATGTTTCAATAGCAAATCATATAATTACTCGAAGAAGAGTAAAGATTTATTTAGCTCATTTTGAATGCAATACCACACCCAAAACAAGCAAAGAAGTTGTTAATGTGCAATAGTAAGTCACAATATATCACTACAAAAGTACGAATATATCAAAGAACTTTTTATTTTTTTACGCTTAATGACGCTAATGCAAGTAGTCGTCTTCAAAGATTTAGTAGTTGTAGTCAAAGTTCCACTGAATTGCGCACACACAGAGCAAACCTTAAATAAGCACATATTTAACCATAAGTTATAACAAATCAGGCAACCAATCATGCATACACAATTAAGTTGTATGTGATCGATACTCAAAGGACAATGTACCTAACAACGCCCTCAAATGGCACACAATGCACGTATTTAACTATATATACTGTATGGTATGTATGGATGGATGGAGCAAAAGAATTGTCAAGTCAAGATTTGCGATTAGAGCGATCTAAAGTAATGAAAATGCACTTTCGCTGCATTGGTAAAGTAAAGTAACAACTTCAAGTCTTGTCATTAAACGCTGAGAACCATTTAAAGAGACAACAGTTGTACATATACATACATACATACTATATAGTATGTATAAGATCTTTACGACTCAACGATAGATTGCTGCTCATAGACCATAAAGAACGATGACGACGAGACTTTGCGGAATCAAACGTTGCAAGCATTTTAAATTAAAGCGCAGAAAAAGTTGTTTGGGCGGGAAAAACAAAAAACAATCTTGAAAAAAAAAAAATAAATAAAACTGAAAAAAAAAATCAGTTACAGAATTAATTACAACTAAAACAAGTTCTATAGAAACTAAACACTAAAGAGTGTTTTTTTTTCTTTTATAATAAAGTACAATAGTCCAAAGTAACTGCATCAACATCATCAGTATGCTTTGCTGCTAGTTAGCTAGTTAGTCAATCAGTCTGTCTGGTCTGTTTTTTTTTTTTTTAAACCATTTTACCTTTTGATCGTTGTAGACAACTTGGAGCCAGAAATTGATATCAGAATGTTTTGCTTTCCTTATGGAATTACATTGCAAATACATTTGACGATATTAGAGCAGCCTTCATGCCTTTTATTGCTATTTGGCCAAATATGGAATATGGCGTGAAATGTATTGCAGCGTAACATATTTGAAAAAAATAAATATTTAAACGCAGACCTAAACACTTCCGTTTGTAATAGAATTCACCATATACATTTTGAATACCCTGCAGAATAACTTCAAATCTGATCGATTGATTCTAAAAACATTTGATCGTATAAAAAAGTTAAACTGAAGTGAATATCTTTAGTTTTTAAATCATATTTGTAAAACATATAATTCACAAACGGTTTACTTTACAATTTGTTGAAGCCTTTGTAAGATAATGGTTGTCTTTTATGATAATTTTGATTTTGATTTTTATATGTTTCTATTTTGTATTTTAAGTTGTACTCAATACTTAAAGTGAATACATGCGACGGTATATGCGAACCCGTGATGAACTGGAGTAAGAGAGCTTGGAAAAGGGTTGTTGGAAACTAAAAGAGACTTTTTTCGATAATATGCTCCGCAATGCAGACCCAAGACAAGCCATACGGCTATAACATGTGGAGAGTCGCAAGCAAAATAAAGAGACAGCCATTGCGTAACACTTCGTTCAGAATGCAAAACGGTGAGTGGTGCCGTTCTGTGGAGGAGAAGGCCGAAACATTTGCAGATGATCTGGAAAATCGTTTCAAACCATTAGATTTGGCTTTACATTTAGATATATGCTCCACATTGGAACAGCTATCACTTCCCTTCCTCACACACCGAAAGTATAAGACATGTCACAATCGAGGAAGTTAACCAGGCCGCGGAAATCTCCAGGTTACGACGGCATTGACAATAGGACTATCAAGGCATTGCCATTACAAGGAATACTTTTCCTAGTAATATTATTTAATGCCATACTGAGAATTGGTCATTTTCCATCTCAATGGAAATATGCTATAATAACAATGTTACTAAAGCCTGAAGATCAAGTTAATTCATACAGACCTATAAGTTTACTGGCTACATTTTCAAAAATATTTGAAAGAATATTTTTAGAGAGAATTCTCGTTATATTAAATGAGCGAAGTATTATTCCTGCATTCCAGTTTGGTTTCAGGCACCAACATGGCACTCCAGAACAAGTCCATAGAGATGTACATCACATCCTAGACGCTTATGAAGAGAAGCGTTACAGTTCCGCTATTATCTTGGACGTGCAGCCGGCGTTTGACCGCGTGTGGCATGAGGGATTGATGCAAAAATCAGTACGTATTTACCTACAGCTCATTGTCTCGTCCTAAAGTCTTTCTTATCCGGTCGGTGTTTCCAGGTAGCAGTAAAGGATGTTAACTCAACGATACGGCCAATACGTGCTGGAGTACCTCAAGGTAGTGTACTGAGTACAACTCTTTACTCTCTATATACTGCAGACATGCCTAAACCGGTGGGCGATCACATGTTGTTGGCTACATACGCTGACGATACGATAATTATGGCGAATTCAAGATGCCCTATTAAAGCTTCAGAACACCTTCAAGAGTTTTTGAACCTTTTTCTTAATTGGGCTAATCGTTGGAACATTAAAATAAACAGCTCAAAATCTGCACACTGCGTTCACGCTGAAAAGAGGCTTTTGCCCTACAATCACACTCAACAATGTAAATATCCCTCAAGTTAACTTCGTCAAATATTTGGAAATGGTATTAGATAAACGACTAACTTGGCGCAACCACATATCTATGATAACTGGAACTTGTCGAGCGAAACTGAAAAAACTGAACTGGCTTTTACGTCCAGCCAGTAAACTACGGCTTAGCAATAAGTTGCTTATTTAAAAAATGGTTATTATGCCATCGTGGAGATATGGGATACAACTGTGGGGCACTGCCTCGAAAACCCATATTGAGCGTGTACAAAGAATGCAAAATAAGACTCTACGATGTATCTGCAATGCCCCGTGGTTTGTCCATAACACGGTCATTAGCAACGACTTTGATGTGCCATCAGTCTTTGATGAAATAAATCGACACAGCTCCAGATACAACGATCGTCCATGTGATCACATTAACCCATTGGCTTCGGCTCTCGCTGTCAACACATGCAGAAGGCGCCTCAAGAGACTCCACCCAGATGATCTAGCTACGCGGCAATAGATCCTAATCCATATTAATTTAAATTAACATAATATTCCTGTCATACTTTCTTGTTTTTCACTGCATGTGTTTTTAGCTACTTCATTGGAATGTTAACGCAAATAAATACCGATGTAAAAATAAAATAAAACATACAAAAATTTGAAAGTGGACGATAAACTTGTATGGGGGCTATACCTAAAAATAGGCGTGGCACATTGGTTTCGACATTGGATGACATAAGAAGTATTTTTACCCATTTTAGAGTGAATACATGCATAAATAGTTCCTATTTTCATATAAAACTTTGAAAGTGGGCAGTAAACTTGTATGGGGGCTATACATATATAAAAATGAGCGTGGCACCTTGGATTTGACATTGGCTGACATACGAAGAGTTTTTGCCCAACCGACTCGAGCCGATACGATTATTCGTATATCATTCGAGTTATTGAATTAATTGTTGTTATTGTTGTTGTTTTCTTATTATTGTTTTTGAATTAATTGTTGTTGTTGTTTTCTTTATGAAGCAAAGCAAAAAGTAACTCGTGGTATTGGCCCCTCATGGTAATGGACCTTTGGTGCTATAGCTAAATCGAGTTTCCGAACCATGTATACGACTGGATAATAAACGAAGTCGACACACCGAAGTTAAACGTGACGAGTCAGGTGTATCATTTTTATAACGGTTCTCTTGAGTTACTCAATCGGTTTCATTTCGAGTATTTTATTTAACTGCTTTCGGATAGTAGTACAAGGCCTCATTTTAAGCATTAACGAGTTTTAGTACAAATTTTCATTTTGTTTAGATTAAGTTTTATTTGATCTTAAAATATTAGTTTTTGATGAACTGCAAACAGATGTTCCAATCATTCAATTCTTCACCTTTTCAGGTTGTATTTTTCCTTATTTCAACATACATTTAACTAATATCTACACTTTTCTCACAATTTTGCCTTCTCAATTTTTGAATTATTGCAAAAAATTCAATATCCCATTAATAAGAAAGATTTTCAAAGTTTGCATTAGTTGAAGCAAATAATCTGCTAAATTAGTTAATAAGAGAAAACAAAGCAATATGATCTGGTAATGGCGAAGTTAATAAACTCTTTATACACGTTTTAGTTATCATAGAACGATTACTTACTAAATAGGGCCTGCTATCATTTCCACTTACTCTTGCGTTTTGCGTTTTCAATCAAATCATTTTAGGTGCTCCCGAAAACCGTAGCTTTTTTTGATATTTATAATTGTCTTCTAATTGTCTTTTTTTTATATTTAATTAAATAAGTTCAGCATCATTTGATACTGTGCAAACTATTGCAAAAAGTTTATATACTGCAGACAAAACTATGGAAGCGTATCGCAAAATATGTACGAATGCGTCTTGCAGTTGTAACAGAAGCAATTTAAGATGGATTTGAAATGCAGCTCAAGCTGATTATATGCCAAAACAATATGAACTGATTGCTAATAAATAATTTTCTTTTTTAATGAGCAATAAGAAACTCATTAGAATTTTCCAATAACAACAAAATAAGAAAATTACATGCAAGAGTTGGTTTATTGCTTTAAAACTTCGATTAGATTGGGAAATCAAACAAAGAATGTGGCTAATTATAAAATCTAATTTTAAAAAATTGTACGTTAGTCACAACCGTCTGCATTAGTTAGGGCTTTATATCAGCTTCATAGCAGTCTTTCAACGGTATTCTCCGGCGTACATTTTTTTATGCGTAAATTACATATTTTTATGATATTTACTTTAAATTTGGTTTGTGTGAATATATTGCGACCCCAAGAAGACCTACTTCTTTCATATACCTGCAATACAGCTGATCTAGCCGATTTTCACCAACTTCTTAGCTTATGAATATATTAAATTGAAATTCGGTTTGTAAACATATTTTTTGTCCCTTTGACGATATGCCAAATTTAGTTCGGACTGGATCATTCTTTGATATGCGCTGGCTTTGTATGGAAGCTGTATGACATAATTGCAACATGTTGTTTGATATGTCAAGTCTTTTTACCAAGATTAAATAAAATAGCTTTATAAATATCTTAAAACTTTTAAATGAACTGTGAATTTTTTTGGAGTCCAACATGTGGACTTCCAAAGTCAAAGATAAGCCTAAGTTTCAGCCCAAATATATTTGAAAAAAAGGGGAATTACAAGACAGACAGACAGACAGACGGAAAACAGACAGACAAATGCAATATGCTCGAATTGGAGCAAAAAAGGGGTAGTCACTCATAAATGTATACAATTTTGTTAATCGCTTCTCATTTATAACTTTTTTCAAAGCTGTGCCATACTAAAGTTCTGATCCACGAAACAGAACTACACTTGTTAAGGTTATTCTAAAACTACTCATTGACAAAACATGGCAAAATTAGATAGAAACACAAACATAGGTTGGTTGGTTTTGTCGACTGTCCCTGTAAGGGGTCGCACATAGACCAGTATCGTCCTTAGTGATACCGATATAGAAGGTTATCAGGGATTACAGTTATCTTTTAGTATTCCTGCGTGTTTAGAAAATGACAGATGACTGTTGGGAGTCTTACCGCCTGTTTTAACGATGCTATCCGAGGTGTACCTAGATGTTACAGATGAGATGCTGCAGAGTCTCGACGACTCCTGCTTTTCACATTTCTTGCATACGTCTGTGGATGTTATACCTAGCTTTTTCGCATGAGCGGCCGCTAAGCAGTGACCTGTTAGGATGCCTACTAGTAGGCTGCAATCTCTTTTGTTTTTTTACAATCAGTTGTGTTCCTTCACCTCATCCCAAAATCTTAGGAGGAAATTGCTCAATCGTTTCATTTTGAGGCAAGCTTTTGCTAGGCTGTCCGACATCTCAATGCCCGATAACTGGAAGTCCGTATGATATTTCTGGAACTGAAAGTGGTCGCCTGCAATGTTTTTATAGTGACCTGGTTTGTCGACGAAAAATTTTATCTGTTTTGTAATTGTTGTCTCGTTTCTGTGACTTTCTCTTTTGCGAATACCTCCGCCTGAAAGATGCTGCAGTGGGGCGGTAGTTTGATAGAAAGCTTTATATTTGTACCCAGTAAACAGCTGCTCTTACTCCCAAATTCATTTTGGATCCGTCGGTAAGTTTTTGTATATTTCGCTGGTTCAGCCCATAGCGCCATTCTTCTGTTCCCATTGAGGTTAGTATGCGATCAGAGTTGAGTTTGGGAGTCATGTGCTCTGTGCTAGTAATGAACTCCATACCCACTTTACCGTGTTCATACCTTTTAGGTGGCATGGTGCTTGTCGCCGAGAAAAACGTTATAAAACAATAATTTTACATACCTCGACTATCCCATTGTATTAACCTTATCATTTTACTCGTTTATAGGAACACAATATTACTTAGGGTCCGAGAAAAGTTTAAATCTTTCTGATAAGAAAAAAAGCTTTCAATTCAAACATACAAAACATATATAACAATAGCAACCATTCGTGGGGCGTTACAGTTGATTATGTATTTTAAATTAAGCTGCTCTTTGTAACAAAAGCGACTATCGAAAAAAAAAAAAAAAAAGTAAAAACAAGAGCGAAACCAGAAGTTACTTTTTACATTTTACGCATTTGAGTTTCATTAAAATCTGCCAAATGTCACATAAAATGTACGAAAATACGATACAATGTACAAATTTTTAGCACAAACACAGAAGGCAATTCAATTCCGTACCATCCCATCCCAACCCATCTCATTCCATAGAGTAACCCATTCAATCCATATAACGAAAGAGGCGTATTTAGAGTTTCAAGACAAGACGAGACGAGACATTGGTATTGTTTGAGGCGGTTTAGTAGCTTTGAGTGTATGTTTCTAAAGGTTTTATGTATCTTTAGCTTGTTAAGTGAGTAAACATTTTCATTATTCTTCTTATTTATTTTTTTTTTTTTTTTTGCTGTAGTAGCAAACAACAGCGGAAGTTTGCAGATACATAAAAGTATCTTACTAGTATGTATAAGTGCGGCAAATTGTGTAATACAAATGAAGACACTCGTTTAGCATTGATAACTTTGTTGCACAATGCACTCAGAATGCACATAAAACAAGCTTAAAAGGCTTTTAAGTCTCAAAAATAAAAGACTGCATTAGAAAAGTATTTTTTTATTCGCCAGTTTAGTTTTAGCCTAAAAAGAGTTCAAAGATTAAAGCCAAAATTTCAATAGCCGCCGTTAATATTAGATACAAAAAAAAAAAAAAAAAGCATTCGTTGTGAATTGTTCGTAATTTGACAAATAAAATTACAATTGTTTTTACTGCTTTAATCCGCTTCACTTTCCTTCCTTCCGAAATTTTGTTTGATTGAAATTGTTGCTGCTGCTGTTGCTGACAATGTTGCTACTGAAATGTTGCTGTTTGTTGACGAAACACGTTGCTGAAAATTAGTGAAATTACTACCAAAAACTTTTAGTATTATTCCCTCTGCTGCTGCACCACTTTACTCCTTTCTTTCATTCATTCTCATGGCGTTTGGCGTTTGACTTGAGCTTTGAATCACGATTTTCATTTAATTGCAATGACTCGCTACAATTTGTTGCCGCTGCTGCGGCTGCGACTGCTGCTGCTGCTGCGGTTGCAGTTGATTTGACTGTTTCTGTTCGAACTGTCCGTGACAATAAGTAAAAGCCAAGTTTACTATCTCGTAAGTATTTTGAAAACAAATATTGCCAAAGTGCTGCATATTTTTTTTTGCTTCTTTCTTTTCTGTATGCAATTTGAAATTACTTAATTCACTTGATGTGCACAACTTTGGTGGCAAGTTCAAGGGTTAATGCTATGGTGTCGTTTTCTCGTTCTGCGTCTCAGTGGCGCTTCCTTGTCGTAATTTTTATTGTTTTGGTAATTCAGTTGCATCTTTAACTTTTTTTCCTTTTTTTTTTTTTTTTTTGAAATCGAAAGTGAAGGGAAAGCAGAAAAGTACAAAAGTTTTCTAAGTGAATATAAATTACACTTGTATTAGGTACAATTGAAAGTGAATTTTCTATATGGAAACAGATATAATAGATAAAAAACATACACTTTCAAATGTTTGAACTTTATAAATATTAGTATCGAACTTTGCAATTTGTCGTTGTGACAGAGTCTGCATTGAAATGATGAAGTGGAAGTATTTGGTGACAGTAGATAATATTAAAAGTCAAAATTAATATTGATATAAGTTGGAGTATGGAAGATACAATTCGCTATACTATTGTATTCTGTATACTAAGTTCTAAGTTCCTAGATTATGAAATAAAGAAGATTTTTGGGAATGACTTAAAGTTTTGTAACAAACCTCCATGCTCCCGTAATTGCTTACTTTTCAAATAATTGATTTACTTTTCAAATCGCAAATTTTGGTGCTCCGGCAATTCCAAAATATTTCCGATTTCAAACCGTCAGCGTTTGATTAATGAAATGAAAAGCAAATGCATAATATTACACAAAAAATATTCTGTTTATTATTTAAAAATATTTTAATTTTTTTCTGAAATTTTTGTTGAGTTTTTCTTTATACATTTCAAAATTTTCTACCCAAGTTTAAAGCACAAAAATAATAATTTGGGATTTGGCTAGACTGATAACCAAGTAATTTGCAAAGAAACGTTTTGGAATCGAAACATAACTTTAATGATTGCCGGAGCATGATTAATTTGAAATCGTTCGATTTTACCAAATTGTAAATCGCGAAATTTTTGTAATTATGGGATGGTTGATTTTTGTATTAAAGGTAACTCTTAAAATGGGGCTAAAGAAAATTAGATTATTAGTGACCATTTAATGGTTCAGAAGAGTCTAAGTTTTAAATATGGTATCATTATCTCTAATAGTTTCCGAGATATTTCGTTTCATACGGTAGACAGCAGCATGCACAAAAGGACAGATAAACATACAGACAGACAGAAATAAAAAAACCAAAATCAGCATAAATACGGACGGATTCAAACCCAATTACCAATTTGAAGGAGGACTTCACTCTCTAGATCTGGGAACTGATATATGCCTCAGGCTTCATGACCATTGTTTATCAGGCAGAAGTTACAGCAATAAACCATCCCAATAAGGTATCCCAAAACATGTTCTTCTGTTTTACGATAGTAGAGCGACCCATAAAGCGCTGGATTCTTACATCAACAAATTGAAGTTGATTACTGAGTGTGGTAAATATCTTAACGATATGGTTCAACACTGCAGTATGCATCTTATTTGGGTACCAGAGCATTGCAATGTTGAGGGTCATTGGCAAGCAGTTAAACTTGTCTGCCAGGGAACCACGGTCCATAACCTTTAAAGAAGAACTTAGCTGTGATACCCCTAGCAACTTGCAGGCTGTTTATAAAAGAAATTACTTACTGCAAAAAAGGAAAGTTATCTAATTGTACATCCAGGATCACCAGGCCTGCTTTCAATCGTTATGAACAAAAAGCAGTGACCACGGGACACTGTCTCTTAGGCCTCATGGTAGGAAGCTAGGCGTCCCCTTTAATCAGATTAGTAGGAGCTGTGGCTATGAGTAGGAGGAAGAGAGTGTTGAACAGCTAACTTGCCACCACCCTGCTCTAAGTAAAAAAAATTCAAGTACTGTGGAAAATACTTCTGAGATGATCTATCGGAAATAACTATAATCAAAACAAGAAACTTAGCTAGATATGTTAATGCAACAAATCGTAAAGGCTTTTGGTTCGAGGCCTCTGAGTTGTTTTTTAGATAATAATGCTCGCTTGTGCATTCGCCCACGATTAACCAACCTTACCTATTTTTGCATGCTACAAAAATATACAAACTAGATCACCCTTTTACCCTTCAGGTGCAGCGTATAGTATACAAACAAATTTTTGATGTGATATGTCTCCCGAATGATTTTGAGGTTGCTCAATATGTTTTATCACATAACGTCATGGTTTTTACCATTGTCACTAAATCTAAATTTTACCCTAAATCACAAAATTTTTTTCAGTTATGTATTTCAATATGACCAGGTTTATTATATCTTATTGTGGTTATTGAAAATAACAAAGTCGTGAGCGAGAAGAGCTGAAAAATGGTTAGAGAAAGTCCACATAGACAGATAGACGTACAAATCTAAATTAGCCAAAAATCTCCAGAAGTCCTTCAGGTCAGACCAAAAAAAATATGTTGGCTGGCAGACGGACATAGTTGATTCAAATTCAAAATCTGGCATAATGGGTGGAAATGAACTGCTGATTTTAATTCAGCGATCTTAAAAAGACTGGATAAACATGTTCAGACCAAGAAATTTGTTTGTGCATCTGCCCTTCCAGCAAATTGACATACAAATGCGCAGGCAGCTTTCAAAGAATATCAAAATCAAAGCTAACTATCTTGGAACTTAGTTTTGGAAAATCTAAATTACTTTATTTAAATGGTAACCTTCAATTAAGTCATACCCGTCTGTCTGCCTGTCGTTCCTAATTTCGGTCTGTTCTCAGTCTTATCAAAGTTAAAGTGTCTCCCTGTTTTTATTATTTTTTTCTTAATAGGGAAACTAAATTAAGCGCGAATGACTCTTATAATCTTTCCAATATTGCTCAAAACACGATTAAAAGTTCAAATTATTTTTTAAATTTGCTATAAAATTTTAAAACTATTTTTTTATCATATTGCGGAAACCGTTTTTAACTCGCAATCAGTTAATTCAACACACACACATCGCTTTCAATGAGCACATAAAACATATGTTTCGTTAAATAAAGACATATTGAAAGCGATGCACTCTCGCTGATAGTAAAACATATGCAATGAAGCAGATAATTTCAACAAGTAAAACTACTCAAAATATACTCAAATGTATTTAAAAAAAAAAAAAAAAATCTACTCCGCCTGTATAACTGCCAGCCGGCATGCCTGCCTGCCTATTTCATATAATTAAAGATTTCCTATCGCTGATTGAAGTTGTGTTCATAAATTAGTTGTTGCACAAAATGTGCGAAATATATTGGCAACTAAATTGGCGGAAGCAACAAAAGCAGCAACAAATAGCTGCAACAATTGCTGCAACATATGTTATATATGTATGAACAATAAGTACATGAGCCTGAGTATGAGTATGAAACGTTGCAAAGACATTGGTGACCCCGAAACAAATTTAACAAGGATCGCGAAAGAAATCGCAGCAAATTAGAACAAACTCATCACGATCGATTACATTAAATAATGTTGCTGCTGCCGCAGTTGTGCATTGCTCATTGTACTTGCTGCTGTTGTTATTGTTGTTGCTCTTTGTTGCAATATCTCAGTTGTTTTGTTGTTGTGGTACGTTCTAATAATGTGCGGCAGCGGCTTGTTAGCAGCAACTACTGATGTTGCTGTTGTTGTTGTTGTAACGCCTGTAATACACCGCACCAACTTAACTCAATCCATTTCATTGCAATCGATCGAATGAACGAACGATTCAATACTCTTTAAATTGTTGAAGCGTATCTGAGGTTGTTATAACGGCCACGAAATCGAAATACAATGGCAGCAACATGTTGGTTGCCGCTACTTATTGTTGCTCATAAAAAGCGACAGCAACAAAATCCTATGAAAGAGATAGCAATATATATATGAATGTATATAAATGAATAGAGGCAGGAAGAGTGAGACAACTAAAAGGGAAAATTGTTTCGTTTTCGATAAAATGGTTTCTTTTCATATTGTTGCTGTTGTTTTGTTGCTACCGAAAAAAGGGGCAACAAAAAACATGAAGAAAAAAACCTCAAGAGATATTATGTTGGCAACTGTTAACATAAATTTATACCGCCTTTAAACTAATTGACGATGACAACTTGTGCACACTGGCAGCAAACAAAATGCAACAACTGAGGCAACATTGAATTTGAGTTTGGCTTCTGTCGGCACGAATCTCATTCAATCGAAATTGTTGTTACCACGACTTTTGTTCAGTTTACTGAGATTGATGGCAATTTTGCTAGATTTTTAGGTGAAATTCTTTTTCCTTTTTTTTTTTTATATTTTATTTTGCTCAGATTGTTTTACGATAAGCATGTGAGGAAGTTTGTTTTAGTTACGAGTTAGTAATTGAACTTGAATATCTTATATGAATGTTTTAAATTGTATCTTTAGAGATAGCCATATGGAGTAGAAAATTATATTCGGAATTAAGATAAAAATATATTATTTAAAAAGAAATATTTTGACTGTAGCTTCTATTGTAGCTTCTATTGTAGCTTCTATTGTAAAAAAAAATGGATTAATCTATGTCTACGAGTGTTTTAAATTGGCACAGAGCAGAAGACATCATTATAAAGCATTAATGGAGGCATCATAGAATTCATATGTTAGATTTAGTATCCAGACATGCAGACAGACAGTAAGCCTGTATAATGTTGCGTTGTGTCAGTTTGAACGTAGTCAACACAATTTTCGAAATAACTGGGAAGTCTTATAATAGGGTTTTGTAGATCAGTTCGAGTAAATTAAAACTGAATACTTGAAATTTGGGAGACATTCACCAAATCTGGACTTACGGTTAAAAAACTGACTGTTCACAATTTTTTCACTTAAGTGGGAATAACTCGGTCAAGTTCGAATCGATTTTTATTATACCCGCCACACATAGTGTGAAGGATTTATTTAGTTTGTCTGAAAGTTTGTAACG
This sequence comes from Leucophenga varia, assembly GCA_018903435.1. NCBI lineage: Eukaryota > Metazoa > Arthropoda > Insecta > Diptera > Drosophilidae > Leucophenga > Leucophenga varia. The sequence goes on from JAEIFJ010000011.1 coordinate 124,401, forward strand.
CATTGAAGGAGACGTCGTAGACCCCATAAAGTATATATATTCTTGATCAGCTCAACGAGTCGAATCAATCTAGCGTCTGTCTGTCTGTTTATTTTTACTCATTTTTTTCGGTGAGATATAAAGATATTTACCCGTGAGTTGAGCGGGCGGTCAAGAAAACTACCACAGCAGGCTCAGCTTGACGTAAGAGCCGTCTAAAGAGCGATTCCTCGATGTGAGGTTGGTCGGTGGAATGGTTAACAACGACGTAAAACAAAGAACCCATGAGACACACACAGAATAAAAGTGTACCAAATGCTATGATGACTAGTGTAAACGAAAGTACTCCAGGTGGCAGCCACAGAAGTGTTAATCCACCCGTGCATAATTCCGCGGCAGGGGCAAGGATTCTGGAGGCCCCAACTACCGTTAGAGCATATAAAAAAGATGATCCCCGAAAACGATACAAGGATCACGACATACGGATGTGCACCTTGAACGTCCGAACCCCTAACAGGGATGGTGCAATAGAAGAACTTATTACCAATCTTGACAACTTCTGAGCAGACATGACTGCAGTCCAGGAAATACGATGGACTGGTCACGGTTGCATAAATTTAGCAACCTGTGACATTTCCATGAGAGGCAACACATATTTGGATGTGGCTTCGTGATTGGTAATAAACTACGCAGACTCGTCTCCATTTTTACAGCTGTAAATGAAAGTCTCGCCTCGATACGCATCAAAACTAAATTTTCCAACATTAGTCTTATAAGTGTACACGCCCCGACAAATGCTAAAGATGAGATGGAGAAAGATGAATTCAATGAGCGATTAGAAAGGCTCAACGATCGCTGTCTCAAGCACGACATCAAAATTGTTATCGGTGATTTCAACGCACAAGATGGGAGAGAAGAAATTGTTCGCCCTACCATCGGAAAATTTAGTTTACATGACCCCACGAACAGTAATAGAGAAAGGCTAATCGACTTTGCTGCTGGCAGGAACATCATCATAAGTAGTACCAGATTTCCACATCTCGAGATTTACAAGGCAACATGGCGCAGTGGCGTCCTAGGTATCCGCACCCAAATAAATCGTGTGGTGATTGATGCCAGGCACTCTTCTAGCGTGCTTAATGTACGAGCGTACAGACGTCTTAACATCGACTCAGACCACTACCTTGTTCTAGCCTAGGTACGTACTAGACTCAGCACAGCGCACGACAAGCGAGCTACCACACAACGAAAGCTAGATGTTGGTAGGTTAAAGTCACAGCAGACTGTCGCTGCCTTCACCACAAGCGTCTCACATCTACTCCGAGAGAGTCCCCCGGCCTCCGACTGTATAAACGACGAGTGGGAGCGTATCTCAAACTCAGTAGCCACGGCAGCCAAAGAGGTTATTGGCTTTACTAATCCTCGAAGGCAGACATGGTACGATGAGGAATATCGTGTCGCTACTGCAGAGAAGAATTTAGCACGAAAATGAACACTGCAGGCGGGATCAACACGAACTGTTGTTGAGCGATATAGGAAGAAACAGAGAGAGGCGAAACGACAGATCAGGCGGAAGAAAATGGAACTGAAAAGGCGTTAAGTGGAGAAGATTGAGATAATGGGTAGCAGAAACGAGGTCCGAGGATTTTACCAAAAAATCCAGCATATGACCCAAGGTTATAAGCAAGGAGCTTCGTTCTGCGAAGATGACCAAGGAACCATGGTAACAGATGTCCAGAAATCCATGAGGCTATTGAGGAGAAGCCACTTCTCTACGGGAACAATACCGCCAGCGGAGATGATGCATATCTGGGAGCCCCGACCGATGATGGGATCCCTGTGAAACCACCAGACAATGACGAGGTCCTAGAAATTATACAAAGGCTTTAAAATAACAAAGCGGCAGGCGCAGACAAATTACCCGCTGAGTAAATTAAGACAGCCGACGAAGATTTGATTGGATGTATGCATCAACTTTTGTGCAAAATATGGACTAGGACCATAACTTAAGACATATTGTGGATAGGATTAGGAATTATTAGTTGTTAGATGTAGGGGTAGTTTGCATAAACTATTTAAAATAATGAACCGCATGAACAAGACTAATGGATCTCGATTTTTGACTAAATTTGGTTGTAGACTTTTTATAATTAGGGATCTCAATATAGATTTTTACTTAGCTATACTTTTATAGAACAAATTCTAAAGACCTTCACATTGCTGTTTAAATGCGTAAGTAACTTTAATGACAGCCATTAAAAATTCAACTAAATACACGCCCCATTAGTACATGCGACACGCAATAAATCAACGGCAAATCTGCAGTGTTTTTTTATATTTTTTATGAACATGAAAATTATTATACAACTATAACCTTTTGGCACGTGAGACAGCAATGAAGTCCCTTTTACATGTTGTTTACCCTCTCTCAGCCCAGCCCCAAAGAGGACCGCAACAAATCGCATTAAAAACTTCAGATATGTGTTTGTGTCTGTCTGTCCAACTGTTCTCTGCTGTGCCACCTTAGCTGCTACATCTTTTTGGTTGGTTTTTAAGCATATATTCCGTTGGGAGTTAAAGGCATATATGCGCATTTTATTTGCATTTTTTATGCACACTATCGACTACCAAAAAATAAAAAAAACGTAAAATATTGGTAAAAAGGTAGTGCGCGGGTGTGTAATATAGCAGAACGCCAACCAAACACCATAAAATTTATTACTTCACAGTTGCTTTTACGCATGCGCAGGCGCGCATAAAATTGTTTTTTTTTTGTTTTTTTTCGTTTCGTTGCGCATCTTCGGGATATTGTCCTTTGCTCGATTGGCTTTCAAGTGCTGCGCGATTTACGAGCAGTTCGTTTATGTAGCATTGTCTTTTGGAGGCTTGTGATTTCATTCTTCTGCTTCTTCTTTTTCCTAAAAATACCTTTGGCCTACCTGAGTTCTTTTGTTTGCTTTGCTTTTACGTATTTTCACCGTAAGAAAACTTTACGCAATTTTTATATATTTTTTTTTTTGTTTTGGTACAACCCAAATTTGTATTATTGCCACCTTCATGAGAAGTGGTTGGAATTTTTATGCGATCTTGGGACAGTGGGTTATGTTATAAACTTTTAAGAATTTATTTTATAGATTGAATTAATTTCTTCAAAGTTTTTAATATTTTAAAGCAATAATTCTCTCCTATAAAAATTGTCTTGAGAGCGAATTCATGGAGACTCTAAACATAAATTTGCATTTAATGAAACATTTCTACGTTTTCGCAGTTACTGGTTCTTGCCTCTACAAACTAAATACATCTTCCCAAATATCACCACTGTCTGTGAATTCTTAAAGCAGCTATTTTATTCCTATTACAGATTTTTCTTCTTGTTTTTTTTTGTAGCATCGTGATTTTACAAATTTGTTTGCCATAAATAGCGAACATCTTTTCGTAAGTAGACAAAAATAGTAAGGCAGGCAAACAAATACAAAAAAAAAAAAATCCATAAGAAAAGCACAATTCCCAAAGTGGTAATAGGTCATTATGTTGACTTATTGTGTTGCATCTTCAACAAATTTCTTTAAAATAAAACCAAAGTATTTAGCTGATAATACCAGTTAAATATTTTGGCTAATACTAATTTCTTACATTAATGTTTCACACGATTAAAAAAAAAAATATTTTTTTCTGCGACACAGTGATAAAAATCTTAGAAGCAAGAGTTGACTTTCAGTTTTTAGTAGACTCGATGACAGTCGACCATGAATCGTGGTGTTCTGTGATGGTGTCTTTTGTGGCATTTTGAACTTCGAGTTGAATTGCAAGAGAGATGCAAGTACAACAACAACAGCAACAACAAAAAAAAGTAGCAATGCCTACAAATCTATACATATGTAGATGCTTATATAGACAGTAAGACAAAGAGACCGTTGTTTTTTTTTTTTTTTGTATTTTTATTTGTTTTCTTTTACTTTTGTTATATACAACAGCATAATGTGTGTCAGCAGGTCTGCTGCTTTGAAACAGTAGCATCTGCAAAAAACATCTTTAGCATCAAGTCACCGAACCGAACCGAGTCACACCACACCAATAACATCAGCATTGCAATCGCGATCGATCTACGCTCGAATTCGTATTGGCAGGCAGGACGGCAAAGTAAATTCATGGGCCAAAGAACAAACCGAGGCGAGAGTGGATTACAAAATTTTACAAATATGATTATTATTAAGCAAAGTTGAGTTGTTTTGAAGAGAAATGAAAATTTTAGTAAAAGTGATGAAGAAATAATGTTGACTCCAAAATACCCTGTACCCAATTTTTTATACGTACCTTGCCTTATTGAACTGCATTTTTATACAAAAACTTAAAATATTGGGTAAATTAATAAAGGGTTGTTACATATGTTGCGATAATTCATTTGGACTATTGTGAGCATAATCTATATACGAGTATATAAAAATAAGTCCAAAATTCTGTTGCTGATCGATGGACGCGGAAACTACTGGACGGATTTTCACGAAATTTTGCATGTGTGTTCGTATTCACACAAGGATGGTTTAAGGCAAAAAAAATTGGAAAATTTTGACCCGGAACTTGGACCTGAGACCCATATGTGGACCCAAAAAAGATTTTTTTGACGAATTTTTTTTATTTTTATTACAGGTGAGCACTTAGACGGGATTTTAGAAAATTTTGACCCGGGGCCTAATGGGGCCTTGAAACCGGAAAAGCCATATCTTTGGAATGAATAGACGTAGAGACTTGAAACAGGGCTCATTTGAAAGATGGTTAAAAAACATTTTTAGCGTTCAAGGTGTTCAAGGGATTTCTGGAATTTGGACTTGGGACCCATATTTGGACCCAAAATATATTTTTTGACCAATTTTTTTTATTTTTATTACAGGTGAGCACTTAGAAAATTTTGACCCGGGGCCTAATGCGGGCCCTGAAACCGGAAAAGCCATATTTTTGGAATGAAATTAGAGTTTAATGATTTTATAACCCAGAAGCATTTATAAAAAAAGAAATACATTTGGGTTAGGTTTGTATGGGAGGTAACCCATAAAATGGGGCTGCAGAAATCTGTTTGTAAGTGATCACTTGACGGCTTAGGAGAGTCTAAGTTTCGAATATGGTGGAACAATGTCCTAATCTTCGAAATAATCAATTTTATACGGCACACTTCAGATCCGAAGGACAGACAGACATAACTATTTCGATTCACCTTTCAATATTGATCAAGAATATATATACTTTGTAGGGTCTAACAATCTTCCTTACGCTTGTTACATACATTTCACAAACTTAATATACCTTTTTCTTTCGGGTACAGGGTATAATTAGAATAAGATTACGTAATGAAAATAGAGAAAGACTAAAAAAAGAATTATTTTGCTTAGCCACAAGTGAAACAAAATCGAAAAGGTACTCATCTCACATTTGGATGTAAGCTGAGAGAAAACAAAATGTAAAATTTTAGAGGGATAGAAAAAAAAAATGTTATCAAAAGTAATGACAAAATAAAAAGAGGCTTAAAAATACTATGGGTACTCTTCGTCATATGCTCTTTATAATTTTTTCGTCTATAAGTGGTCATCACGCCCGAATTAATATTTAGACTCTGACACCATACAAGGTTTTCTCTGTATATATCGGCTTTATTGTTTTTCAAAATATTCATTCCCCTTAATGATCAATACACTTTTGCATTCGTTCAAAACATTTGGCATATCAATTTTTCCATTCCTCTTGAAACACCTCCAAAAAATGGTTTTCGAATGCTTCTTTGGCGCTCGTAAATCGTTTCCCACGCAGTTTTATTCTTGATGTGTGGGAATAAAATTAAGTCATTGGGTGCCAAATCAGTACTGTAGGACGGATGAGTCATCCATTCGATGTTTAGACCGCCCAAGAATTCACCTGTTCGTCATGATAAAGGATGATTCGTCTTCGGCGGTCGGTTTTTCGAATTTCTCCAAAGACTTCCGGAAAACAAATGTTCGTGTACCACTCAGAATTGAACGTCTTAAGTTGCTCATCGAATTTTTTCACAACTAAGCTCTCATATAAAATCGAATTCATTGAGTGGAACTAATGTGCAAGGATGCACCTATCTAACGATATATCAAAAGTTGCTCTTGCTGTATCAGCTCACACATAGTATCGATGTTTTGTGGCACCACAACTAAAATCGTCGGCGACTGAAGTACTACCACGATAGTATATCAGCGATATACTGTAGTTTTTGGTGGTGCTTCATCGCCATACAAAAAAACTGAGTTCATCGACACATTCCTGTTGAGATAATCCATGTCGAAAGTTATGTAAAATAATCCAACGAAAACCTTCTTTTGAAATTTAAAGTTTTTGTCGAAATTGATATTCTTAACTCACTTTACATTGTACATCAAAAAGTTGTGAGTACGTTTATGCTTAAAAATGTCAAACTATATTTTGGCGATGCCAGACTTTAGCTATTGACATTAGTGATGATAGTTTCCAATATATAAATATCAAACCTCGTAACAATCAAATGTTTGTCGATGATTAACTGTTATTAAAGAGAATGAAAAAATTTTTCAAATTGGAAGAACGCTGATTAAAATGCATCGAGCTCAATGGAGACTATGTTGACTATACCCAAAATACAATATATATAATATATTTTATTGAAAAAGGGACTGACAACTCAATTTTTTTATCAGTTCCCAACCTAAGAGAAAATTACCGACTTCGACGGATATTATCTGATCTCTGGCGCATTTCACTTACAACACAACTCTCTTAAACTACCCTCGTAGTTAAAACAAAAGAAGAAGAGAAGTGGCAGCACTGTATGTATTGTAGTAGTAACAATTACCAATTGTTTGTTTATTTGTTTTGTATATTTTTCGAATTGCCACCGTCAGCCATCGTCTCTTCATCGTCGTCGTTGTCTTCAGCATCATCGATCGATTTGTAGTAGTCTCGGTCACGGTGGTCGTCGTCTCTCTTGAAGACTCCCAATACACCGCTATATTATTGTTGGCAACATTGCTGCAGCAACAGTCACAGTGCTGTGGCGCATGCACTAGCACGTATTGCATTGTTGGTGGTATTTTCCCAGCAACAATGCCATCGCCTGTTCTTACACTTTGGATTTTTTTATTTTATTTTTTTTTTATTTTAGTTTTTTCAGCTTTCAAACTTGGTTAAAGTCACCTCCAATTTTGCTACTGCTACTTCAAGTGCTGTAAAATTCATCAATTTCTGTTATCTTGATGTTTTCACATTAGCGGAAGAGCGACGAACGATCATGTATATACAATATGTTTATAGATACCCCTACCCCTGCCGCTCACACACATATGTATGTGCTACATTGATTGTAAGATTTGGGAAATCGTGTTCTTCAACTGCAACTTCTTCTTCTTCTTCGTCTTCTTCTGCTTAAACATCATCTTGCACTTCATCTTCTTCGGCTTTATTTGAATTGTGTCGAATTGTGTCTCCAAATCGTTTTGTCTAATAGATTTTTAGCTACTATTAGTCTTCTAAAGAGTTTTCCCTCGTGGCTGTCATGGTTCTTTCTCTCTGCTCGTAGCAACGCTACAGCTTTCCTTTTAATTTCACTAATGACAATTTATGATCGTACACGTTTATGAAAATGGAAATTTAATGAAATGAAATTGAATTTGTCTTCTTCATCGTCTTAAGATACTTTTTTTTTTGCTTCTTCATTTTTTTTTTCTTCGAGAGTTCTGTTTGTTTTATGTGGCGGCATTTTGTAGTAATTTGCCAGCAAGTTTTCTTTGACACTTTTTTATGGCAATTTGTTTGCAAGATTTATTTAATTACATTTTTTTTTCATTCGTTATTTGAATTGTATTTAGTATTTGTATCTCACAGTTTGTGAATGGAAAATGGAAAATTACGCTGCCTAAAGCTTTTCAATACTTAATTTGTATAAATATTGAAACTGAATGCGAAATCATGATCGCTATAAGCATTTTTAGTACTTTAATGATTCTATTAAGAAAAAAACTTTACTTTAGCACTTAAAATTGAACACGAATATAAATCACCTGAAGTCATTTGAGTTCATTAGAACATTAAACAATTAAAGAAATACGTAAGAAGTCAAAAAAAAAAAAATCTTTTTCTGAATGAAAAACACTCAAAATAAAACCTGCTTAAATATATAGAGAAAAGCCACGGAGTCTTTTGTACATAAGGGCAAGACAATGTCAAAAAAAGTGATTTGCAACTGGGATTCAAATTCTTTTGTAACTTTGGAAAATTATAGTCTTATGGTAGATAAAGCGTAAAAGGATTGTAAAAACTTTCAAAATTACTTCAACTACGCCATCTTGAAAATCAAGTAGTGATTTCTTAAAAAAAGAGAGCAAAGAAAAACGTTCACTTCGGTGGAACCGAAGCGTAAATACCCATCACACGATCATAAGTGGCTTAAATGAACTTTCTAGATAGGGTGGGTAGGGATCAATGGTCTCAAATCATTCTAGGCAAAAAATACTGATATATTGTAACAATAATTTTCTTGAAAATATGAGAAAATGGAAAAATAGTTTATAAGGGGCTGTATGTTATAGAGTCCCGATCGTTATTTTATCAGTAGTGTTTAAATAGGATGATATACAAAGAATATTCACCCAAAATTAATATATTAGTTTCCGGTTACTTAATAGAGCCCTGCACAAATATCCGAAAACGGTTAAAACGGATACTCGAAATAAAAACGATTTGACTAACTCAAGTCTACTGCTAGGCTAATGATCAACTCGACTCGACTCGTTTAAATTCGATACGATTCGTCTTCGATTCGATTCAAAAAAATGAAGCATACATTTCTTTTCTGCGCTTTTGGCCCGCACAAACGAGCAAGACCTTAAATTTTTATAAACGAAACCTTACGAACCGAAAAAAAACAAGGAAAAAACGTTACATACCCGTTACACAACACATTTAATAGTTTATATGTTCACCAGGTGCTTAGATTAAAATTCCCGATGAATTTGGTCAAATTTGTATGAAGGCTTTATGTTATATTTGCCCGATCCTTACCATATCCAAAGTGATCACATAGGTGGACATTGAAATTGATTTTACCAAATTTAATTGAATTCATTCAGAAATAATAAATGTTTTCATATAAAAACTCGAAAATGAGCGGTAAGTTTGTATGAAGGCTATTTATAAAAATGGGCGTGGCGCCTTAGATTTGACATTGGATGACATAAAAAGTGTTCTTACTCTATTTGGATTAAATATATTCATAAATAATACGTATTTTCATACAAAAAAATCGAAAAAAGTGGTAAGTTTATATGGGGGCCATATCTGAAAATGGGCGTGGCAACATTCTTTTGATATTGGATGCCATTAGAAGTATTTTTACCCTACATTGTAGTAAAAGCATTCATAAATAATAACTATTTTCATACAAAAAGTCGAAAAAAAGTGGCAAGTTTGTATGGGGGCTATATCTAAAAATGGGCGTGGCACCTTGGTTCTGACATACAAACTAACTAGGAGCACAAAAAGCTTAAGTTTCAAATTTCAATATCAATATCTTTAAAAATTTCCGAGTAACACTCATCGCAACAGACAGACGGACAGACAGACGGACATGGCTAAATCGATTCGTCTCATCGAGCTGGTCAATAATATATATACTTTATGGGGTCTCCGATGCCTCCTTCAATGCGTTGCAAACTTTCGGACAAACTGATTATACCCGTTTACACTTTGTGTAACGGGTTTAAAAAAATCAAAGGACCACGATGGGCCACGACAAAAGCCGAGCCCTCTACCCATTTTTAGTCAAAATAGTAAAGAACATAATATCAAAAAATGGTTCACTAACTCGAGAAAAACTCGAGTAATATCCGAAAAAGATCATATAATCGAATGATTATAATTTTTTTTCTATAACTATAATTTTCTTGAAAAAATATCTAAACGATCAGTGAGTCTGTATGGGGTCTGTTTGTTCTAGTTGTCCGATCCGTATCACATAGGTAGCATGTAAATAAGATGACAGTATAGTTCTTTTACCCAATTTGATTGAATATATTTGTAAATAATAACTATTTTCGTTTAAAAGATCCAAAACAGGTGGCAGATTTGTATGGTGGCTATACCTAAAAATGGGTGTCTATATTGGTTTCGATATTGGATGACATTAGAAGTGCTTTTACTCAATTCAGAGTGAATACGTTCATAAATAAAAATTATTTTCATATAAAAACTCGAAGGTGAGCAGTACCTATAAATACCTAAAAATGGGCGTAGTATCCAATTTTAAGTGAATACATTAAAAAATAATAGCTATTTTCATACAAAAATCAAAAATGGGAGGAAAGTTTGCATGTTGGCTGCTCATAAAACTGGGCGTAGCAACTTGGTTGGGACATACAAAACTAGGTGCTCCTTTATAGGTCCCATATGAACTTTCCGACTAATTTGTAATTTTTGTGTTAGAGTTCAAATTGGTAAGAACACACCAATATCATCCTTTCTTTACTCTACTGAAATAATAAGGATAGCCAACCCAAACAAAGACACCACACATTTTAAAATTTTTTTCAAAGAAAATATTTTTTATTCTGTCCTCCGGTTTAAATTTTTACTCCATTATTGTGTCTAAAGTTCTCCAAAGGTTAAAACTGTTTTACGCTTTTACAAAAAAGTTAAAGTCCCATTTGAAAATCTCTTGCTCACTTGTTTTTAGGCGACTCCTTCACAAAACCTTTTTGTACCATGTATGAAACATTTCGTAACTCATTTTCTCATTCGTTTTTATTACATTTAGGCATGTTTTATTTTTGAGTGAAATTTTATTTAATTTTTCAATAAGCCACATAACATTCTGACCCACTCACTTACAAAGATTATTGCACTAGAATTTGTAAATTATTTCACAAATTATAATGCAACTTTATTTGCATTTCACTCAGCTTCGTTGACTTTCAAATAAACAATATAAAATTTGTCAATTGTGTAGGCTTATAAATAACACAAGCAACCCAAACGCTATAATTACCCCAAATACAAGGAATAAAATTTCGTCTAAACAAAAACGAAAATATATGCAATCCTAAAACAACGACAACGACGAGTACGACGACAACGATCAAACCGACTGAATTGATGGTAAACTGGGTCAATTTGTGGCATTATTGGTTTAGTAGATCAGTGAAAAAACTGGAAAAAAAAAAAATCAAAGCCAAAATAAAGAAACCGCACCAAAAAAAATAAAAAAACAGAGTTAAGAACTATCTAACAATTGAATAAGTGCAATTTGCAGTTGTAGAAACAAGTCAACTACTAGTTTGATAACTATTGCTGCGTTTAATATCAATGCTGAAGCAAAAAAAAAAGATCGAAAAATGACTGCAATCAACTGCCTACAACTCAACAATAAGGTAACCTCTATTTGAAATTTTTGGTTATTGTGAAGCCGTACAGAATTGTTGACTTGCGTCTGCCTGTGCCTGTGTGCCCACTCAATAAAACTGAATATATATAATAATAATAGTTAAACGCCCAGTAACAACCACAACAACAACAAAAACAAAAACATATAACATTGAACATGAATGTTGTAATTTTCAAATAATCCAACTTCCTATTAAGTTTACAAAATCAAGCGTAGCTATTGTGGTGACAGGGACGTCGCTTAAGATTTTCAAAAGAGGATTTAAAGAACCTTTTTTTTTTCATAATATTTTTAAATTGTATAAATATGCTGACACTCGGGATCAGTATTGAAGATAGTACGATCTATTGCCTCTGACTGTTTTTCTTTCTTCATCCATAATGTCCAAAGGATAATCTCTAAGATTTTTTGAATTCAGTCCTTCCACCATTCTTTTAGTCAACTATTTAGTCTACCGGATAGTCCAATTCACTACGAACTACAAGATCTATTGTCCCCAGAATTTAATAGTGCTCTTCTACAGTAATTCATTAATTGTATTTCCCTAAATAAGACTCCAAAGATTTATTGTACCCGAAGGATGAAAGGAGTAAATTAAGCTTGTGAAATGTATGTAACAGGCAGAAAGATAGATAGAAAATATATATTATTAATCAAGCGAATCGATAAAATTATATCTGTCTGTCCGTCCGCCCAGACGTCTGCCGTACGAAAACGACTATCTCGAAGACTATACGAGATAAGGTCCCCCATATTCGAAATTAAGACTTTCCTAAGCCATCCAGTGATCACTCATGAAAGATTCTTCTCTAGCCCCATTTTAAGGGGTACTCCCATACGAACCTACCCTAGAAATTTTTGTTTTTTTCATGAATATTTATGTAATGTAACACAGGTCAACAACGAAAATGATTCAAACAACGGATTCAGGATATCTTATAGATTTTTCATAGCGGTTCTCGAATCTGGTATTACAACTTAGAAAATGGGTTTAAATCTAAAAAAACACGATTTTTTGAAAATTTGTGATCGTATATAGCAGATGAACTTGAGGTGATAGAACTCCCGGTTTAAATTGAAGCATGAAGTCGAGAAAATTCTGAGTCAATCGTCAATTTTGAATAGTACTGCCTCCAGCATAATTTTAATAAAACAGGCCTCTGATTTTTTATTTATATGCTCAACAAAACAAATGGCTATGAACGGTAAAATCTATTATTTCTGACTGTAGCTCCCTCTTACACCGCCTTCTACCATACAATCCGATCGTCCTGAAGAGGACTACCAATTTTTAAGATTAAGAGCATACGATCAATTGATAAGCTACCCAATATTTTACAGTTTTCTAGTAAGCCTTTAATGGGGCTAGAGAAGAATCTTTCATGAGTGATCACTGGATGGCTTAGGAAAGTCTTAATTTCGAATATGGTGACCTTATCTCGTATAGTCTTCGAGATAGTCGTTTTCGTACGGCAGACGTCTGGGCGGACGGACAGACAGACATAACTTTATGGACTCGCTTGATCAAGAATATATATTTTTTATCTATCTTTCTGCCTGTTACATACATTTCACAAGCTTAATTTATCCTTTCATCCTTCGGGTACAATAAATCTTTGGAGTCTTATTAAGGGAAATATAATTAATGAATTGCTGTTGAAGATTACTGCTAAATTCTGGGACAGTATATCTTGGACTATCCTGTAGACTAAATAGTTGACTAATAGAATGGTGGAAGGACTGAATTCAAAAATCTTAGAGATTATCCTTTGGACATTATGGCTGAAGAATATATTTTTTTTGAAGATCATTTTGTTAGAACTTCATAAGGCACCTTCTGTTTTTTGTAGTTGTAAGAGCCTAAACCAGTTAACGTAAATGCGAGTACCATGGCTACTTCCTGAGTTGTGTCAATTAATTTTAATTTTTCATGTTTTCTTTTCTGAACTCCACCACTGTATTTAATTCGTCTAAGACAAAAACCACAACTACATATTAGAACAACATCAGCGGCTTCCTAAATAACAACTTAAGACAGGAAAGAAATTTGCAGTCGGTACGGTCGAGACAACTCGACTATGATATACCCTATACCTGGTATCTATACGAGACATAAACTTCTACAAAGAGAGAGACTGCCGCTTGCTCAGAAAATTTGACTCTAAGATTTGAACGGTCGTTTCGGCTGCTCTTTTGGTTCTTTGTGGTTTTTTTTTTTTGTACTTTTGATTTGGATTGCAGCTGGTGTAAAAACAAACAAAAAAGTACTAAAAAATGCCCGTTCCCTTGTCAGTTTAATGTATATTTGCCGAATGTACCTAATACATTGTTTTTGGGACACATCGTCTTGAGGGTTTCAAAATTTATAGCGGACATAGAAACATTTTTACTATTATATTTATATCGATCAGATCGGGCAATCGCTTATCTTACAAGATTATTTGTATTTTAGAGAATTTTCCTGGCATTAGCACAAATTTAATATACCCTTTTATCTTATAAGTACAGTGTACAAAATACAGATTGCATAGGCGCAACAGTTTAAATAGAATTTCTTCTATCAAACAAGCATCGAATTGAATTTTTTCTTGTATGCTATACGATCATGTATGTAGTTATGTACTTTTACATATCCACTTGAAAATCACTATGAAATTATGTTCGAACAAACGCATGGTCATGATCAAAATATCGACTGTGAGTCAAGTGTCTCAAAGTTGTTCATGTATCTGCACTTGTCTTAGATTTATTAGAATTTGTCGAAACCAATCTACAACATACATGAACAGTTGCAGACGGGAACATGGCCAACAAAAAACCAGACATGGCTAAGACATAAAAGCAAAAGCCACAAATCAGTTGTAGGACGTCGGCGGTGTTGATAGATAATCGCGGTGGCAAGGACGTAGTTGAAAAATTAATAATTTTAAATTTTTCTAGCCGCAGAAGCAACAAAACAATTTTTGCAGCTACTGTTGTCGATTACGGCGGCAGTTGTTAAAGTTGTTCAGTTTTTAGTTGTTAGTTTGTTGCTGTTTTTGTTGTTGTTGTCGTTGTTGCTTGGTTGTTTCCGCAGTTGTTGCAAACTTGTACATTTATGAAGAAAATCCGCCTTTTTCCTTAGAGCTGTATGCTGCATATTAATTTATATTCGACATTATTATTTTTACTTTTTTTCAATTTACAGAATTTTTTTTAATAAAAAAAAAAGGCAACTGCGGAAAACGACAAAAATTTTGTTACTACAATATTTGAAGACTTTGTTGCTTCCGTATTAGAAATCTTTTGCATTTTATTGAGAAAAATCTTAAAGTGCTATTTTAAATATATTTATAAATTTTTGAACAGATATTTTAAAATATTAAAAAGATTTAGACTAAATAATAAGTCCGCTAATTACAAAGTTCTTTAAGCGTTAGCTCTGAATAAAGAAAAAAAATTAATTCATAGAGTTCAATTATAAATTTCCTTACAGTCAAAATTTTATTTTAAATTTTATTTTGAAATTACATTTTAGTTGTCCATCTGTCCATTCTATAATCAGAATAGTTGGTAAATGTGTCAGTTTCCAAGAGTTTCCATTACAAATTTTTGAAAAATTCGTAGAGAACTGGGAAGCAACGATTCATTTGAGCTAAGCTGTTAAAGTTCTTGGATTAGACACACAGTGTGTCAAAGACTGTTTTGTTTATTTTTTTTGAGTTCTATTCGATGATTTTTTCTACCGATTTAATACATTTGTTACAGGGATTCAAATATGGAATGCACATTTTGCAAAATAGCCTTCCGGGGCCATGTCGAAGCTTCTTAAATGATTTGAATGTCGTCAAAAAAAGTTTTCTTGGCGCGGTATTAAATCAGATGAATATGACGAATGAGTCAAAACATACACTTGATTCCGAGTCAAAAATTGATGAAGTGAGGTGTGACTCGGTGCACTATCTTATAGACACTTTTTATACCCGCCACACATAGTGTGAAGGGTATATTCATTTTGTCTGAAAGTTTGTAACGCATTAAAGGAGACGTCGTAGACCCCATAAAGTATATATATTCTTGATCAGCTCGACGAGACGAATCGATCTATCCATGTCCGTCTGTCTTTCCGTCCGTCCGTCCGTCTGTCTGTCTGTTGCAATGCGTGTTTCTTGGAAAGTTTTAAAGATATTGACCTGAAACTCTAAACTTAAGCTTTTTGTGTTCCTAGGCAGTTTGTATGGCAGAACCAAGGTGCCACGCCCACTTTTAGATATAGCCCCCATACAAACTTACCATTTTTTTCTATATTTTTCTATGAAAATAGTTATTATTTATGAATGTATTTACTAAAAATCGGGTTAAAACACTTCTAATCCAATATCCATACATCCAATACTTGAAGAAAGGTGCCACGCCTATTTTTAGATATAGCCCTTATACAAACTTACCATTTTTTTCTATATTTTTCTATGAAAATAGTTATTATTTATGAATGTTTTGACTACGAATCGGGTAAAAACACTTTTAATCCAATATCCATCCATCCAATATCAGAAGAAAGGTATCACGCCCATTTTTAGATATAACCCCCATACAAACTTACCATTTTTTTCGATTTTTTGTATGAAAATTGTTATTATTTGTAAATGTATTTACAACAAATATGGATAAAAGCACTTTAATGACATCCAATTTCAAAAGAAAGGTGCCACGCCCATTTTTTTGATATGGCCCCCATACAAACCAAGCGCCCATTTTTCAGATTTTGTATGAAAATAGTTCTTATTTATGGATATATTCACTCCAATCTGTGTAAAATGACTTCTACTGTTATCCTATAAATATGTTTCCGATATGACAAGGATCGAGCCATATAACATATAGTCCTATACAAACTCACCTTCTATTTTTTTATTTTTCCAAGAAAATGAATAAAGTTTCGTGTGGCGGGTATTTGAGCTTCGGTGCTTCCGAAGTTAATGTTCTTGCTTGTTTATGTTAAAAATAGCCGAAATACCGGCTTTGCTCGAGTGTCATAAATAGATCTTTTCAAATATTTTTGTGACACCTAAGAGCTTTTCCCAGCGCCCACTTTTCCAACCAATCATTCTTTCTCTTTAATATCTAGACTCTGCATAATTAAATACCCTGTACCTCAAAGGTAAAAGGGTATATTAAGTTTGCGCAAATGTATGTAAAAGGCAGAAGGAGTCATGAAAGACTCTATAGAGTAAATATATGTTTATATGATCAGCAGTGAAAGGAGAGTCGATCGAAGTATGTCTTCCTATCCGTCAGTCACACTCTCTGCCATTTGAAACTGATTATTTCGGAGACTATAGTAGATAGAAGCACCATTTTCGATACTCTCCTAAGCCGTCAAGAAGTAACTTACAAACGGTTTTTTAATGGGTAACCCCATACAAATCTAACAAAAAATTGTGGGTTTCAGCATAAAAAGTTCTTTATTTCTTGTTCTAGTGACTCTCAATTTAGTATAAATTATGTCTATCATATTATACAATATGATGAAATATCCACATATGGGCAGCACCAAAAAACATTTATGTATAGACCTATACAAATGTACACCATATTTTTATACACGTCACACATAGTGTGATAGGGTATATTCAGTTTGTCAAAAAGTTTGTAACGCATGAAAGGAGGCACAGTAGACCCTATAAAAAATGTTTATATTCTTGATCAGCTCGATAAGATGAGTCGAACTCCCGTCCCCATGCCCGTCTGTATTTCCGAATTTATTCAACGCGATTTACTCGGAGACTACTGGAGATATTTTATTAAAATTGGAAACTTAAGCTTTTCTCGGCAATGACTAGGTCAAGTTGAAAAATTAAAGTTCCTCTCCCACTTTCAATTTTTTTTTTATGAAATTTGTTATTATTTATGCATGTATTCACTCCAAACATCATCCCCACAATACCGATTCCCTTTTTTTTTTTTTTAATATCTTTTTTTTAGCTTTGATTTTCTAAACTATACAGTCAAGTTTGCCTTAACTTGAGTTGTATCAGACTATTGACCCATCCATCTCGAAGTTCTATCTAAGCCAAAGATGATCACACATAAACTTTTCAAAAATCCGTATGACGGGTGAATAAAATTCGGTTGCACCGAAGTTTAATTTTTTCTTGTTTTTTTTATACCTGCCCGTCTGTCTGTTCGTCCATCTTCCCGTCCGTCCGTCTGTCCGTCTGTCTGTTTGTTGCTTCGCGATTTATTCGCTCTGTTTTAAAGATATTAAGCTGAAATTATAAACTTAAGCTTTTCTATGTCCTGTGTACTTTCTAATAGAGATGGGCGACGGGCGGGAATCCCGCGGGATCCCGCGGGTCCCGAAATTTTTCGGGATTGGGCGGGATCGGGAAACTTTTTAAAAGTTCGGGAGGATAGCTCGACTATCCCGAAAACTCCCGAAAATTTTAAAAGTTTCCCGCCCGTCGCCCATCTCTACTTTCTATGTTAAAATCAATATGCCACGTCCACTTTTGGGTATAGCTCCCCTACAAAAGTACAACATTTTGTCAAGTTTTTATAAGAAAAAATGTATTTATAAAACGAATGGCCTCAAATATGGTACAAATGCTTCTTATAGCCAAATCTTCAGTTTAAAACTGGTTCAGATCGGGCAGCGAATTTCAAAATTTTTAAGAATATGTTTAACTTGTTTAGTTTTTTAATAGTGTGTGACAGGTATATAAGCTTCGGTCCAACCGAAGTTAACTTTTATTCTTGTTATTTTTTAAAGTTTTTGTTACAATCAAAATTCAACTTAAAATAAAACTGTTATCATGTCCTAATATTTTCCTTTCAATGAATTTTGTGGGCAGGTATTTTAAAATCTTGGTATTTTTTGAACTGGTATTTTATTTTGATGTACGCTACATTTCTGGGGTTTTTTAGGTCGCAGCCGATGTTTGTAATAGTTTTCAGTATTTGCTCCGAGCCATGAATCGATCCAGATTTTCTAAAGAAAGTTCTTCTATTAGATATTAGAACTGTTTACAACACATGTTCGAACTCATAGATGGCGCTCTTGCCAATTGAGATATGGTGTCGTATCTCAAAAAAATATCAAAGACAGACGGATACGACCCAATGGAATACTTCCGTTGACTTAAACAGTTTCAATAGCATTTTCTTAACGTAATTGCATTTTTTTCAGCTGTATATTTTTCTTTAACTACAAAGCTACTGGTTTGCATTGTTTTTCTTTAAATTTTTAGCCTCAGGTGCAAACTGCAAATGAAATATTTTTTTTTCGACGACTTCAATAAAAGCCATTAATGAGATTTTTCGCTAAAAATAATCAATTTTCACTATCAGTTGACAGATTTTAAATGCTAAGCTATTTGTTTGGCTAAAGGGTATACAGTGCTCTAAATTATGGCTGCAAGTATTAATAATAAAGCAACAAAATATATATTTTTTAAATTTATTTGTATTTTTTTTATTTTGGCCTTAAAATAATATTTGTATTGTAATAAAAATATTTTACTGCAATTATTTGATTTAATTTAATAGCGGAAAATAGATTATACAAAGTTGTTTTCCTATGTAAAGTAAAAGATACATTTGCAAGAATATTAAATTTAAAAATACAAAAAAAGTTTAAAAAAATCTTTAAAAATTACTTCAAAGTGTGCCACAAGTGTTCGTTAAAAATTTAACATCATTTATCAATTAGACTTACACTAATGTGTGGCACTAACTTAAATATGAATAGCTGAAAGCCCAAAGTATCTTAACTTATTGAAGTGTTTGAACTTAAGTTCGTTGCGAAGAGGCATAGATAGATTCTTAGGCAATTTGAACTAAGTGAAAGAAGTGTTAATTTGCAGTCATTAGCCGTTGTAGTAGCTTTGATGGCTAAAATATGCTTTACGTCAGCGCAACTTATGAGCATAAATGAACAAACAATTTTTATTTGCAGTAACGTTGCAGTAACTACCTAAGCAGTTACAGATACATCTATCTACACTTATGGAGGACTATGACAAAGCTCATTATGGCTTTTGCAAAGTATGCACATTAAATATTTTCGTTTCAAAAGAAAAAAAATAAAGTTCTGCATGCCATGTCAAGTAGTAAAAGGCTTTCTGACTTTCTTCTGTGTGTGTGAGTGAAACAATAGCACAATCATTAGCCTCGAAAGTGAGCAAAGTTACAATAGGCTTTTGTTAACGGTTGTCCATATGGGTAGATATAAATATATTACAAAAGAAAAACGACCTTTTTTTTTCTTCTTAATGTTTTTGTTGTTGTTGTTTTTGTTGGTTTCTTTTACACCTCATGGCTTAAATTACACTTGAGAAATATTCGCCAACGGTACTCTATTGGCAAATGGCAGCAGCAAATGGCCTAATGATGTTTAAAGTGTTGGCGTTTGGAAAAATAAAAATGACATTGTCCACCATGACAACAACAGAAACTACAACAACAGCAACAACAACAACAAAATCGATGGCGGCAACGTACGACAAACGAAAAATGCTAATTCATTTGCACTTTGCGCGTTAAGCTCGTTTTACAAAAAGGAAATGATTTCATTGTGAGATATGGTTAGAGTTGAATGACTCTTTAATATGCTACTTCTGGGTTTTGGTTTTGTTTTTGAATTCTTTAAATAAAGTGAAAAACTATTGTATGCACTAAAACATTGCAATAGAACATTCGGTCCATTCGTGAAGTCGTTTTTTGACTTTTTTTATTTTTTTTGAATGTAATTATACTCCCCAACATTTTTGGTCTCGCTGCAATTAAAACAAAAAAGTACAAAAATGCCAAAGAGTACAAAAATGCGAAATGGAAAAGAGCTGAGTACAAACATCAAAGCGACGTGAAGTACACGGCGGGTATCCGATAGTATACAATAAAAAGGTTTCCCATCACCGTGAACACACATATTTGTACAATGCACAGCCTTATTCGTTCGATAAAATTGACTAAATTAAATCTGTAGTTTTCAACAAAGCTACTGAAAATGTAATAATTACAAAGACCGACAAATTTGATAAAAAAGAACGGAACCAGAGACTTGATATGGAGTATCTAAAGAATTTTAGTTCGCTGATACCTGGACAAACTGGTTTTCCTTCCCCCCAGCGTTTTTGAGATATTCTAATAAAAATTTTTGGTTAGAATATCTTGAGTACCATATGTCCATTTTTTTGGTTCTGTGTTATTATTGATTAAATTTAAGCGATTGATAGACACAAAATGTGTTAACAAATTCAAAACATATAAAAAACAAGAAAAAACGTTAACTTCGGTGGAACCGAAGCTGAAATACCCATTACACAACACTTTTAATAGTTTATATGTTCACCACGTGCTTAGATTAAATTTTACGATGAATTTGGTCAAATTTGTATGGAGGCTTTATGTTATATTTGCCCGATCCTTACCATATAGAAAGTGTTCACTTAGGTGGACATTGAAATTGATTTTACCAAATTTAATTGAATTCATTCAGAAATAGTAAATGTTTTGATATAAAAACTCGAAAATGGGCGGTAAGTTTGTATGGATGCTATACATAAAAATGGGCGTGACATTGGATGACATAAAAAGTGTTCTTACCCTATTTGGATTAAATATATTCATAAATAATACGTATTTTCATACAAAAAATCGAAAAAGCGTTAAGTCTTTTGATATTGGATGCCATTAGAAGTGTTTTTACCCTACATTGTAGTAAAAGCATTTATAAATAATAACTATTTTCATACAAAAAGTCGAAAAAAGTGGTAAGTTTGTATGGGGGCTATATCTAAAAATGGGCGTGGCACCTTGGTTCTGGTATACAAACTAACTAGGAGCACTAAAAGCTTAAGTTTAAAATTTCAGGTCAACTTCTTTAAACATTTCCGAATAACAGCCATCGCAACAGACAGACGGACAGACAGACGGACAGACAGACGGACATGGCTAGATCGACTCGTCTCGTCGTGCTGATCAATAATATATATACTTTATGGGGTCTCCGATGTCTCCTTCAATGCGTTGCAAACTTTCGGACAAACTGAATATACCCGTTTACACTTTGTGTAACGGGTATAAAAATAAAACGATTTCGAAAATCTTTTGAAAATTTAACAATTTTTAGTCATTGGCATAAAAATCAAAACCAAAATTTTGGATCATTCGGACTTCGTATAAAAAGAGCAAAGTGTTTTCGGACGCAATTTAAAATTTAATCCAAATTTTAAAGTCATGAATGAGTCATCGATTAGATCAAATGGTTGCAGCTGAGGAAAGATTTCATTTTTGATGACCTTAGCAGTATAAGGTTGATTATTTTCTCTCAATGTCAGTGTTTGGTGCTTTATTCACTCTTCGCGAATCGTATATATTCGCTTATACACCGACCTTATACAAATTCGTTGGTACAATTGCCAGTCACATATGTCGTCAAAAAGTGCAATTCACAGAAAGTGCGATCTATTGAAGCGATTGAATGGTGAAAGCGCAATTGCAACAAAAATATGATAAGAAAAAAGAAATGAATTGTGACATTTTTTTTAAACAAACAAAAAACAAGAAAAAAAGTTAACTTCAATTGGACCAAAGCTTATATACCTGTTACATATCATTTGACGTGGATAGATCTTCGTATGCAGAATTAATATTTAATTTTATCTTAAAATTTGATTTGAACCAATTTTAAACTGTAGATTTGGCATGGTATGAAAAGCATTTGTACCATATTTGAAGCTGTTCGCTTTATAAATACATTTTTATACCCGCCACACATAGTGTGAAGGGTATATTCAGTTTGAAAGTTTGTAACGCATTAAAGGAGACGTCGTAGACCCCATAAAGTATATATATTCTTGATCAGCTCGATGAGACGAATCGATCTAGCCATGTCCGTCTGTCTGTCCATCTGTCCGTCTGTCTGTCCGTCTGTCAGTCCGTCTGTATATTTCTAGGCATCTTTTTCGTTGAAGATATAAAGATATTAAGCAGAAATTTGGAACTTAAGCTTTTCTCGGCAACGACTATGTTAAGTTCGAGAATGAGAGTGCCACGCCCATTTTTAGGTATAGCCCCCATACAAACTTACCGATTTTTTCCGATTTTTGTATAAAAATTCTAATTATTTATGAATGTATTCGCTCCCAATTGTGTAAAAACATTTATTTTGTCATCCAGTGTCAAAACCAAGATGCCACGCCCATTTTAAAGTATAGCCCCCATATTAAGTTACCGCTCATTTTCGAATTTTTTGTATGAAAATGGTTATTATTTGTGAATGTATTTACTACAAATTGGCTAAAAACACTTCTTATGGCGTCCAATGTCAAACCAAATTTGCCACGCCCATTTTCAGATATATCCTCAAAAAACTTACGGCCCATTTTCGAATTTTTGCATAAATATGGTTATTATTTTGGAATTTATTCACTCCGAATTACCTAAAAAAAACATCTAATATCATCCAATATCAAAAGCAAGGTGCCACGCCCATTTTTAGCTAAAGTTCCCATAAAAACTTACCGCCCATTTTCGAATTGGGTAAAAACTTTTAATATCATCCAATATCAAATCCAATTTGCCTCTCCCATTTTTGGCATAGGCCCTACACAACGTGAGTTGTATCAGATCGTTGACTCCGTCCTATTCCATCTCGAAGTTCTACGAAAGCCACTGATGATAACACATTAACAATTTAAAAATACGTGTGACGGGTATATAAGCTTCGGTTCCACCGAAGTTAACGTTTTTCCTTGTTTTCTTTTAAAAACTTGAACTTGTACTTTTGTATAGGATCTATACCCATGGCACATTAATTTTAACATAGAAAGTAGACAGGACCTAGAAAAGCTTAAGTTTAAAATTTCAGCCCAATATTTTTAAAACTGTGCGAATAAATCGCGCTGCAACAAACAGACAGACAGACGGACATGACTAAATCGACTCGTCTCGTCGAGGTTATCAAGAATATATATATATATAATAATAAATATACTTTATAGGTTCTACGATGCCTCCTTTAATGCGTTAGAAATTTTCCGACAAACTGAATATACCTGTTTTTCACTATGTGTAACAGGTATAAATTAAATAAACGACAGAATGCAAAATGTTTTCTGAAAAATTTTATTCAAAACAAGTGGGACTAACTTAAACCGACCATTGCAATAGAAGCATCCAGTAACACAATTTTTTTTTTTTGCAAATATTATTTTTAAACAATTTCACTGTGATTTTCAAGTAGCTATCGCTAATCACAGAGCGACTCAAAAGTCACTGTTTTTGCCAACAATACTCATAAGGGCCAAGTTGCTTGAAACACAATCAATGTAATACTGCACGAAAATCTTTCATCGTTTGACTTGGCCCTTAGCTTATACTTGATACCATAAATATTCAGTTGGACTCCAATGTTGATGCTAGATTAGGTGAACCGCAAGATATTTTTCGCTTTGGATTGTCATAATGGAGCCACTTATCCTCTTCTGCCGCTGAACCAGATGTTCCCAAATAAAATATTTCTTACTTCTGGATCAATTCCAATGATTTTAGGTGCTTGGCAAAGCATTGGGTCAATCAACCATGCAGAAAGCATCCTTGAATGTCGGCATTGCGTCAGACATGGATCTTCGATGAATTCTTCTTCAATTCTTGAAACTTTATTAGCTGTTTTATTCGTTTTATATCTTCCACATAAAATTCTACAGTTTTGGAATATACAGCGAGGCTCTCATTTTCAAATAAATTCTTATAATCTTTTTATTCTCAAACAGATTAAAAAATCCCAATATAGTTTCTGAGTGATCGAATGTGAGACGTAAACAAGGCACATGAAAAACAAACTTTATAAATAATGTGGATGTAAAACACGAACCAGTTTTGGCCTTTCAAAACAAGTTACGGATACCTCTATATTGTTATTTATTTAAAGTTTTACTTTTTACAATTTTTAATTAATATCTAATATATGTATTCCATTTCAATTCGAGTATTAGGCCGATCAGCACTCTCACCTCTTCTTCTTTTCCCTTGATGTGGCATGGCATAGATGAGTTTTTGCCAGAAGTTCGGATCATCATATTTAATGTAAGTGTTTAGCCGTAAATAAGCCTTCATCTCATGATCAATACTTTCAAAAATATTAACTTCTTTTGTACATTACCACAATTATTCTTCGTCTTTTCTCCTCCATTGACTTGCTTGTCTGAAACTCCGCACGTCCCCCAATCTGACTCCATGAAATTGGGTGATAGAATAATAAGGACACGCTTGGAAGCATACACGGGATTTAGCTCTCTGATCGGGTATAACGCCACCTGCTATCCTGTTACGATCCCGTGATAACAAACGTTAAAAGGCTTGCCCCCAGACGCTTCGCTCCTTTCCTTGCGTCGGTATAATTTCAGCATCTTTTGTTGAGTAAGAAAGAAAAGATGTCGAATTTTTTTGTCCCGATCTAAGTCTTTCTCAGAAATGCAGCTTAGACAGCAATTATTTTCGTATAGCCACATCAAAATCGATTTTCTTAAGATGTAACAAATAAAACTAATAAGCAAAAAATACTATAGTAAAAGATAATAATATTAGTGTCGTTGGAGTTTCTTTACAAAATTCACTGAAGTCGTATTCTATAAAACGTTTTTCTAATTTCGGATTATCGCAATATATATTGAAATGTCTTCGACAATTGTTGTAAGATCAGTATAAAATTGTGAATTGCACATACAGTCGCAAAGCCATGGATTGATAGAAAAAATTTAATTTTAATCTTCCACTTTTGTTCAAAAAAGTAAACCTCATCGGAGAATGTATTGTTAAAGTGTTGTTCATAGATCAAGATATTACGATGTTTGGCGGTAATCTGCTCCAATCTTAGTTCTTCAATTTGGTTATCAGCAGCGTATAGTCTGCTGACATTTTCATAACCATTTAACGATGCATTTGGTAGTCTTTTGATTTTGTTATTTTCAAAATTCAAAGAACTTTACCATTTATTGGGTTTACAAAATTCATACATTTTTTCTAAATGCAAAGTCGTTCAAATTAACTTCAAAAGTCCATCAAATTTATTTATCCAGCAATCGCATTGCATTGGGCAATATTTTTCATTTTATTT
>JAEIFJ010001071.1:0-70858 GCA_018903435.1 Leucophenga varia
ACATTATATTAAACAAATAATTAAATATGTGAAAATATGTATTTCTTTTCTCAGAATTCTTTGGCTTCTTTATTTATAAAAAGTGAAGCTTAATTTCTAACCCCGTTTTTCTGTAAAGCTCTGTTTACACCATAGAGTTTATAAGAAGACAAAACACAATTCAAATTGGTGAAAATTCGGCTCTGTTGGCATAATGGCATCGGCACCCAAAAAAGTACGCGAAAAGTGCCAAACGCATTTAAGGATCACAGAAAGAGCTATTAAGCTTAAAGAACTATTTGAGCCGCAAAGTGGTTTGTGGGAACTATCCAATATATATTTTATTCAAATCGGTTGCTGATATAAGGGGTATAGGGTTCGATTAGTACTATTCTAAGCTTCATTTTAAATAAACAAAAACTAAAATATCTCCATACATCGTGTACAAAGTCTGACAACCGGATGTATTAAGTGTAGTAATGAACATGTTCCTAGCTGAAAAATTTAATTTAAATAATAACAAGGAAAAACTTTAACAACGGTAGAACCGAAGCTTATATACCCACCATATCTTGGTTTAGTTTATTTATGATCATCAACCGATACAACCAAAGTTTTGACACAAGAATGGGGTCAAATTTTAACCTAAGGACAAAATAATAAACACTTACTTGAAAAAACATTTATCAGCAGTGTATACATGGGATAACATTAAAAATATTATTACCGCATTTGGAGTGAATACACTCATAAATAATTACTATTTTCATATTAAAATTAGAAAATGGCCGAAAATTCGTATGGAGGTTATACCTAAAAATAAGCGTGGTACCTAAGGATGACATTAAAAGTATTTTCACTCAATTTTGGGTATATGTATTTTCATAAATTATAGTTATTTTCACACAAAGAATCAGAAAAACGGCAAGTTTATATGGGGGCTATTAGGACTGAGAAAAGTTTAAGTATTAAATTTCAGGTCAATATCTTTAAAACCAAGCGAATGAATCGCATAAATACAAACGGACATGGCAAGATCGACTAGTGCTGATCAATAATATATACTTTGTAGGGTCTACGATGTCTCCTTTAATGCTTTACAACATTAAAGGATGAAAATACCCTCCACATTATGTGTGGCAGGTATAAAAAGCTTGCGCTACTATGAAGTATATTCTCAATATTATGTTTACCTATACATCAGTGGTAAAAAGGAAAAACTGCTTAAATCTGATTTTACCGTTTTGCAGAAGAGCACTTTCTAAGTTTAAAATAAATTGAAATTGTTCGCAAAAGTGAGATTAAGCAAAAATTAATTTGTCTATAATTTTCTAAAAAATCGTAAAACATAATTAAAATTTTGCACGGAGGTTCTTTTCAATATGGAGATCAGCGTAGTATTCTTATCTCAGTTTTTGCTTAAGACGACTTAAGCACTTTTCCCTTTTCACCACAGATATTTAAAGATAAAATTCGAAAAAAATTTCTACCAAATCAATGTAATTTGAAGAAATTAATAATGACTATAACCGGAAGTAGATTGTTGTGACAGCAAACAGCCCTAACTGTACATAAAAGTAAAGTTGCGTAAGTGCGATCGAGTATGAAGTAATATTGTTTTAAACGAGACAGATACATGTAAAGTAGAATAGTGTCGCTGTGAAAAATATATTTGCAAAGTGGGATCTAGGCCTTTGCGTATTTTTTATAAACAATCCTTGAACTCTAAATTTTATGTGCATTATGCCTAAAATAGTCCAAATGATATATCGCAACATTAGTGTATCCCCTATACAAATGTTCACAATGAATTGAATTTTTTCCAAAATTTTAACTTTAAGCTTTTCTAGGTCCTGTGTACTTTGTATGTTAAAATCAATATTCCACGCCCACTTTTAGGTACAGCCCCCATACAAGCATACAACTTTTTTTCCAATTTCTTATAAGAAAAAAATTATTAATAAAGCTATTGGTTTCAGTATAAAATTTGTTGACCGATTTTCTAAATTTTTAAGAACATTTTTAAATCGGTAAGTATTTTAAGATGAAACTAAATACAAATGCTGATTACGAAGATCTATCTACGACAAATAATGTGTGACAGGTATAAGCCTCGGTTCAACCGAAGTTAACGTTTTTCATTTCGGTATATCGATTTTGAAAATTTTTTATGCCAAATAATTAAGTTTCAAGATGAGTATTTGCACCGTTTTAAAAATACAGGGGGGTTAAGTTGACCACGTCGCTTCACAAAGAGAATCAATTTCGCAAGACAAGACAGAACCATGCAATAATATAGTCTAAGTTTCGCCTCCTATCAATCGCAAACTTTAACTAGTCAAATCGTGCGATACCGAAATATTGCCAAATATCAATGAAAGATAACCCATAGCCGTTTACTGATATATCTCCACACTGATTCAAATTTTATCGTAATTCCTCGCACATTAAGGAAAGATATGAATAAACTGCCATATTATGGTAATTAGGGTATTGTTCGAAAGAAACAATTAGCACGACAGCATGTCTAGTAGCCTGGCACATATGTATAGACATTGTAAATCTAGACAAGTCATGCAGTATTTGTAAAGTTAATAGTCCGTCTCCAGCAAAACAATTTAAAATATAGCCTGCTTGGTAAAGGATATATAGTGATATTTTTGGACCGATTTTTAATTCGATATGGTAAAGACGCATATTCTCATTTCCCTATTGTTATAAATATAGTGTAAAGTAAACTAATTAGAACTTGTTTTTTTTACGTTCAAATGCGAACTGTCTTTATTTATCCAAATTATATTTTACACCAAGTGCTTATTGCATACATATAGATGTATGCGAACAGACATAAGCTAAGCAATTCTTAGCTTGAATTCGATACTCTGCTTGAAGGTCGCGAGTAGTTGACATTCTTGTCATCCGACGCTTTCGTAAACATTGTTGTGCGGAGCGCATGTATCGGACGGAGTGATCGTCAGTTTTTGCTGACGAAACATTATTACATTATTAAGACTGCAAGCATAGTATGTTCGCTACACCTTCCTTTTTCGGAAGAGTGATCATATATTGGTAAATTTATGATTACTCTTTTACATTAATGAACTTTAGTATTTTATTGTAAATTTTAAACAATTATTTGACTTAATTATTATTTTATAATTTTATTTTATTTTTATATATATATATATATATTTTTTTTTTTTTTAATTGACATCTTTTTTTTTTTTTTTTTTTTTTTTTTTTTTTTTTTTGGTTACAAAATAGAAATATATATTATATTATTTTTAAATTTTATGTTTTTATACCCGTTACACATAGTGTGAACGGGTATATTCAGTTTGTCAAAAAGTTTGTAACGCATTGAAGGAGGCATCGGAGACCCCATAAAGTATATATATTCTTGATCAGCTCGATGAGACGAATCGATCTAGCCATGTCCGTCTGTCTGTCCGTCTGTCCGTCTGTCCGTCTGTTTGTTGCTATGCGATCTTTTCGATGAAGATATAAAGATATTGGGCTGAAATTTTTAACTTAAGCTTTTCTCGGCAACGACTAGGTTAAGTTCGAAAATGAGAGTGCCACGCCCATTTTTAGGTATAGCCCCCATACAAACTTATCAATTTTTTTGATTTTTTTTTATAAATAGTAATTATTTATGAATGTACTCGCTCCCAATTGGGTAAAAACATTTTTTTGGTCATCCAGGGTCAAAACCAAGACGACACGCCCATGTAACGGGTATTTCAGCTTCGGTTCCACCGAAGTTAACGTTTTTCCTTGTTTTTATTTTATATTTTTTTTTTTTTCTATAACGTAGTATATAGTTATTTGAATTCATATTTTAAAAAAAATTCATTAATTATTTTATTTTAGTTTTTAATTTTAATTTTACATGGTTACAATATAGAAATGTATATATATTATTTTTAAATTTTATGTTTTACTTTTTTTTTTTTATATATATAACGTAATATATATAGTTATTTGAATTAATATTAAAAAATGCATACATTATTTAATTTTAATTTTTAATTTTGACATTTATTTGTTTTTTTTTTTTATTAACATTTTACAATTTATTTGTTCCTTTTCTTTTTTTGTTTTAAGTAACAATATTAAAATATAGTTATTATTTATTATTTTTTTTTTTTTTTAATTAAAGTGTTCTTTTATATATAATTTGTTTTTTTTTTTTGTGGTCAAAATGGTTTTGTTCTATAACGCATTAACGAATATGTTCGGTTAAGTTTCTTGTCATGTTTCTGCATGAATACTTTTTTCTTAAGTTCTGCAAAAGTCCGCGTGATTCATGGGTGATCAATCCGTATTGAATCATCGTGGTACCTTTGCAAAATTAAAAATTTTTCTTCATGTGTAACAACTTTTCTTTATTTGTGGCATCAGTGCTATTTTTACGTTTTTAGGATTTTATTTCCTATGTGTATTTAAAATTATAATTTGTGATCATTATACCCTGTACCCAAAGGGTAAAAGGGTATATTAAGTTTGTGCGAATGTATGTAACAGGCAGAAGGAGCCAAGATAGACCATATAAAGTATATATATTCTTGATCAGCATTGGAAGGGGAGTCGAACTAGCTATGTCTGTCTGTCCGTCCGTCCGTCTGTCCGTCTGTCTGTCCTGCTGTCTGCCGTATGAGAGAGATTATCTCGGAGACTATAAGAGATAGGGCCACCATATTTGAAACTTAGACTCTCCTGAGCCGTCAAGTGTTCACTTGCAAACGGTTTTTCTCTAGACCCATTTTAAGGGGTACCCCCCATACAAATGTACCCCAAAATTTTAGGTTTTTGCATAAAAACGTCATTGTTTTTTATTCTATGAAGTTCAAACTTAGTGTAAATTATGTCTATGATAGTACCAATAAAATTTCCCAATATGGGTAGGACCAACAAAATTTTAGGTATAGCCCCCATACAAATATACCCCAAAATTTTAGATTTTTGCATAAAAACGTCATTGTTTTTTATTGAAGGAAGTTCAAACTTAGTATAAATTATGTATATGATAGTCCCAATAAAATATTCCAATATGGGTAGGACCAATAAAGTTTTAGGTATAGCCCCCATACAAATATACCCCAAAATTTTGGGTTTTTGCATAAAAATGTCATTGTTTTTTATTCTAGGAAGTTCAAATTTAGTACAAATTATATCTATGATAGTCCCAACAAAATATCCCAATAGGGGTAGGACCAACAAAATTTTAGGTATAGCCCCCATACAAATTTACCCAATTTTTCAAGTTTTTGTTTGAAAATTCAATACAATAAGGTATATACAAAGATAGGACTTAACTTAAGGTACACAAAGGTTGGGTACAGGGTATCTTGCAGTCGAGCATACTCGACTTCAGCGTTCTTTCTTGTTGTACTTTCAAATATATTGTCACATAGTGACTGCTGCATCTTAGTCAATCCATCATCACCTGCTAATTTTTCAAGCAGTTGGAATAATCGATATAATCGATATCCCATTAATGATGAGGTTGCTAATATTACTAGTGCATCTTAGTCAATCCATTATCACCTGCTAATTTTTCAAGCAGTTGGAATAATCGATTTAATCGATATCCCATTAATGATAAGGTTGCTAATATTACTAGTGATCACTTTTAATTTTGATTAGTTTTTTTTTATACAGGCGCTAGTTTGCGCTGTTTTTACGTAGTATGTTACTGAACGCTTTGACATTTTTTTTTTACTGTACTCAATCATGTGCATGTTTTTATGATCTTTATGACCTATATTTGATGTCTGTTGTTTAATCGTTACTTTGAACATATTCTATCCGCGTTATTTTATCGGTGATTTCATTTTCTTTATATTTTTTTATAATATATATTTTTATTTGAGAAAATTTTTTTATACCTGTTACACTAGTGTAAACAGGTATATTCAGTTTGTCGGAAAGTTTGTAACGCATTAAAGGAGGCATCGTAGACCCTATAAAGTATATATATTCTTGATCACCTCGACGAGACAAATCGATTTAGCCATGTCCGTCTGTCTGTCCGTCCGTCCGTCTGTCTGTGTGTTGCTGCGCGATTTATTCGCTCAGTTTTAAAGATTTTGGGCTGAAATTTTGAACTTAAGCTTTTCTAGGTCCTGTGTAGTTTCTATGTTAAAATCAATGTGCCACGCCCACTTTTAGCTATAGCTCCCATACAAAAGTACAACATTTTTTTAAGTTCTTATATAAAATAAATGTATTTATAAAGCGAATGGCTTCAAATATGGTTAAAATGTTTCTTATACCATGCCAAATCTTCAGTTTAAAATTGGTCCAAATCGGACCGCGAATTCCCTAAATTTTTAAGAGTATATTTAATTTTTTTAGTATTTTGAAATAAAATTTAATACAAATGCTGCACACGAAGGTCTATCAACGTCAAATGATGTGTAACAGGTATATAAGCTTCGGTCCAACCGAAGTTAACTTTTTTTTCTTTTTTTTTTTTTTTTTTTTTTATATCGTAACAGTTTTTATAACAAAATTATTCTGCCATTATGCAAAGTACATAAATGTATGTAAACAGATTTACTAATATTTTATTACATATATTATTAATTGTTTTCATAAATTCATATATTGGTAAATTTTATTTTTTTTTTATTTTATATTAGTTTAAATTAAATATATTTTTTCTTATGTTCAAAAAAAAAAATAGATGTATATTATTTTTTTTTTTTTTTTTTTAACATAGAATTTAGCGCTCTTAATAATTTAAAGTATTAATCAATAACTTTTCAAACAATTTTGTAACAGTTTTTTTTTTTTTTTTTTCTTAAATAAATTTTATTATAATAAATTTTGTTTGAATATAAATTTTTAACGCAATACTAACTTAATAAATATTTTAATAATTTTTTTTTTTTTTTTGTGTTTTCTTCTTCAAATATAATTTTTATTTTTAACAACAACAATAATTTGTTTTTAATTGTATTATTTTACCTTTATATATATATTTTTAACTTTTAAATAGTTTATAAATTATAATTTCTTTTTTTTTTTTTCTTAACGTTTCATTTGAAATCGCTAATAAAATAATTTTTTGTAGTTTTTAAATTATAATTAATTGCTTAAATAATCTTTTGATTAGTAATATTTTTTTTTTATAACAATTTTTTTTTTTATATTTAAAAAAAATAGATGTATATATTGACATTTTCCTACTCGATCAACACAGCGATCTCCTGTCTAATATTTCGTATGACTTCACAGGTCATACTCTATTACGAGCAACGCAATTAATACATTTTTTTTTATTCAAAAATTATTTAAAATTATTTTACAAAATGTTTTTTTCTTTTATTTTTTTTTTAAATATTGTAAAATTATGTTGTGCGCTCTCTGATGATTTAGCTGGTCTTCTTTGCTGCTTGTGCTGTGGAAGATGATGGATTTGCGGCGGCGGCGGCTACAACTTCGCTGTTTGTTTCAACTGCTGCAGCATCATCAGTTAGGTTCTGTTTAATTTCACTTAGTTGCTGCTGCTGTCCGGGGCCTATGGGCTCAGGCGGTACCGGTGCCGGTCATCGCACAGGTATATTCACAATAAAGGGATACGTTGCAGCAAAAGTTACCGTGCCGAAAGTTGTGTTTTTTTTTTTTTTTTGTTTTGGTTGTGATAGTGTGGTGAATTATTGTTTGCTTGTTGTTTTATATTGCATTAATTGTTGCTCATATGCTGTTGTTGTTCTTGCTGCTGTTGCACATAATTTTAAAGATGATGCTACTGATGATGTTGTTGCTGTTGTTGTGAATGTTGTTGTTTTATATATTGTTATTTTTATACTGCATTTCTATTTTTGCATTATTTTTTTTTTGTATTTTATTTTGTTGTAAATTTCATTTAGTTGTTCGTTTTTAATAATTTTTTTTTTCAATGGCGGCATGTAGCACTCATTTTACACATTTTTTTTTTTTCACTCTTTTTATTTAATTGTTCATATGATACGTTTCACAATAAATTAAACTTTAAAATTTTCCGTTCACTTTTACTGCCGTTGGAGGAAAATGAAAATTTTTCTTTCCCTCCTCGTGACCATTGTCACGAATGGCAGGATCGCCATGTAAAGTAAACTAATTAGAACTTGTTTCGTTTACGTTCAAATGCGAACTGTCTTTATTTATCCAAATTATATTTTACACCAAGTGCTTATTGCATACATATAGATGTATGCGAACAGACATAAGCTAAGCAATTCTTAGCTTGAATTCGATATTCTGCTTGAAGGTCGCGAGTAGTTGACATTCTTGTCATCCGACGCTTTCGTAAACATTGTTGCGCGGAGCGCATGTATCGGACGGACTGATCGTCAGTTTATGCTGACGGGACATTATTACATTATTAAGACTTCAAGCATAGTATGTTCGCTACAATAGCATCTACATCATCTAAAAGAGTCACAGCATTATCCGAGAATCTTCACTACTGCAGGTTACCCTAAAACCTTGCTCAATGACAATTGGCCTCTGATAACAATATATGCATTTAACAATTTTGCTTTGTAAGCAAACACCCCTTCCTTAACAGGAGGCCCTCCCCGTTGGTGTTCCTTGGTAGCGAGCTTAGGTACAGCCAATTTGACGGGTGTTACATGCGTGCGTGTTACATAGATTAGAATCAGAATGATAGACGAACACAGGAAATAGCTGGCTGGAATATAAGCTCAAATGTCGGTGAAGAGCAAGACTTCTACTGTGTGGCGAAATCCACTCGATGCGTCGCCAGCGGACACACCTCTTTTACGGTAACCAAGAAAAGCTACTACCTAAAACGATAATAGAACGAAGATGCCGTGCATTGGAAAAGTCGTCGCAGGCTTCAACGGGGAACCATAATGTTCAACGAAAAGCCTTCAGCCTTCCACTGTTCACGAGAGTGCCAGTGCCCCTAGGAAGATCAGACTTATATGGATTGGTTCAACAGAGTAAAATCTTTAGCTGTAATAGACAGCCCGTGGGAGCCGCAGAATCAGGCTCTAAAATTCCTTGCCAAGTCATTCATGTGTATAAATCTAAAGCCTAGAAGCAGCGCATGACCCTATAGATAAGCAGGGATGTAGAGGATATCCCATATCCAAAATTTAGGCGTGGGGAGTTGGCAGTGTTAATCTGCAACTCAACAAATAACAACACTTTACAGGATGGCGTGGCAGAAAAGGACCCTGGCTTGTAAGCCTTGGTGACTACAACGAACAGTCTAGATATCTACGACATAGCCATAGAAGCCGGTTTAGTTAACAAGGGGGAATGCTATGTCTTGCTTGTAGATAAATGGAAGATATCGTTTTAGGATGAATAAATTAAACTCTTTTAATTTTTCTTTTTCTGGATAGAACTCTACTTTGCATTTGCTTACCGAGAGCAAAATAACTGCGGTTAGCAAGAGTGATTCTTCGTTTAAAATTCTGACTGGTTTTGAAAAACTTTGATATGATTGGTGTGTCGAAAGCGGCTTTGAAGTCGCCAAATAGAAGGTGTGTGTCGATTTGTTTTTGATTGGTCTTCTCCAGAACTTCTTAAAACTTTTCCGGGGTTTGTTAACATGTGTAGCAGATTTAACGGTAGATGTAGCCTCCAGAGTTCATGCCTCCGCCGCGCAGTTCACCACTGGCGGATTTTTACTTCTGTGTCCGCCACCTAGAGTAGTTATGTTTCTTCTAGCCGTCATATCCATGGTTCGTGTGTTCTTATGGTTTCAAGTTGTTTTCCGGTTGAGGTGACCAATACCACTGCGCAACAAACATAAACTGAAAGACTTGCTCCAGGATTTGGCGTAGTGTGCCGGATACGATTTTGTAAGCGATTGGAAGGAGACTTATTTCGCGATAGTTTGCGCAGACTGCAGGGTCTCCTTTCTTAAAAACTGGGCACAAGACACCAAAGCTCCAGTCATTAGGCATAAACTCACCAGTCCATATTTTGCATAAGAGCTGATGCATAAGATACGCTTCCACTGATCGTTTATACAGTCGGAGGCTGGAAGATTATCTCGGAGAAGGTGGGAGACCTTTCTTGAGAATTCAGCGGCGGTCTGCTGTGACTTTAACCTACCAACATCTAGCTTTCGTTGTGTGATAGCTCGTTTGGTGTGCGCTGTGCTGAATATAGTATGTACGTTGGCTAGAATAAGGTAATGCTCCGACTTGATGTTAGAATCTCTGGACGCTCGTACATTAACCACGCTAGTAGTGTGTATCGATCGCGAAGAAGAAGAAGCACAATAACAATATTGTGTTTTATTTATTGTGCAAATGAATTTTAAATATAATAATAAAACAAACAAACAAAAAAAAAAAAAAAAAAAAAAAAAAAAAATTTTATTGACGCTATTGTGCACTTGGTATTTTGTGCAACTAATTGTCATCAGTCTGTTTGTCGCATGCAGATAGAGTATACTCGAGGGGCAGACAGACGACAACATAAAAGGTTAGTTGTTTGCATTTTTAATAGAATTGGATAAATTTGTGGTTTTTTTTTTGGAACGGGAACCCGCGTGGAAAGCTGGGTAATTTTCAAAAGGAACGTGCCACAAAATAAAATTTTTTCTTCAAGCCAATTGTTGTCGGCATCAGCAGAAGAGAAAGAAGCATCGACAACAACAAAACAACCACCAAGTTGCTGCAGTGAGTGACTTTATATATATATATATTTCTTTTTGGTCTTATCTTTGCTTTTGTTATTTTTTGTACATATATATAAGAGCTGCGCTGATAGTTTTGTATGCGCGCAGCAGTTTTTGTTGTGGTAGGTCAGTTGCTTCTGGAAGTTTTTCCAGGTACGATTCAAAAGTTCATGGATTAAATATCGAATATAATTGTTTTAATTTCGCTTTAACATATTTAGTGAAGTTTTAGTGAAAGATTTTGAGCATATTTAAAATTTTGTTCTTTTTATTGTGTTGAATTTCGCGCAATACGAATTATATTACAATATATTCGTATTTTCTCTTCACTGTTCAAAGTTTTTTTTCGTAAATTAATTCTAAATTGATTCGAGTTTACACTCGTGTGTCGTTGTGTGCTGTTTGTTCTTTTTCTTAACTTTTTTTAAAATAAATATGGCAGACAAAAAATTTAACCATTTTTCGGATGAACTTTTGCGTTTCGAGCAAGAGTTCAAAAAT
The DNA here is from genome assembly GCA_018903435.1 of Leucophenga varia. NCBI lineage: Eukaryota > Metazoa > Arthropoda > Insecta > Diptera > Drosophilidae > Leucophenga > Leucophenga varia. The sequence continues at coordinate 11,135 of JAEIFJ010001071.1, forward strand.
GTCAAACGGGATGAATTGACATTATTTTCTACAAATATATACAAGGAAGAATTGAGGAATTTGTGGAGGTCTGTGGAGGTCTGTGAAAGGCTCATACGGTAAGTTGATGTCTAGTCCATCGGAGGGATTAGACATAGACTTATTAAAAGCAAAAACTCGTGGTGAAGCTAGAGATATAGTTAATAGGTCTCCATTTACTAATGACGGTTTTGATTTAGCATGGTAGTAGAATTTGGTAGATAGGTTCGAAAATAAACGACTTTTGGTGAACAGTCAATTAAAGACATTGTTTAGTCTAGATGTTGTAACTTCGGAAAATGGCGCGGCTATTAAGAAGTTACAGCGTGATATAAACAATGCGCTTTCGAGCCTCCAGGCTAACAAGATAAACAATGAAAATTGGGATGCGATTCTTGTCTACTTGTGCTCCACGCACTTACCTGAGACAACTTTTGCTTTGTGGGAACAGTCCATTGTGGATAAAAGAGCAATTCCGACGTGGAAGGAAATGGACAATTTTTTTGATGCATAGGTTTTAGACGCCTGAAACGGTTTCGAATCTGAGACATTCTTCTATGTCTACATCTGAGCCGGCTCCCGAGTTGCTTAATAAAAACAAATTTTTGCAGACTTTCCAGTCTAAAGTAGGAAGTTCATGCCCCTTGTGTCAATCTTCGGAGCATCAAATTGGCAAGTGCTCCAAATTTTTATCTCTTAAACCAAAAAAGAGAACCAGTGTCGTGAAAGAAAAACATTTATGCTTGAACTGCTTGGCTCATAGTCATATGCGAAATGAGTGCAAGAGTTCGCATAAGTGTGCAAAGTGCAATAAACCGCATCATACTTTGCTTCATTGGGATAATGAGGATAATTCGAACCCAACCCCTTCTTCTTCTAATTCGCATTCTTGACTACCAGGAAGTGCGGTTGCTACAAGTAGCAACAACTTTCAATCGTATTTTGCATTTTCTTCTAAAAATGTACTCTTAGGAACTGCCCTAGTCCTAATTGAATATGCTGGTTCAGTAATTTCGGTACGAGCATTGATTGATTCGGAATCTGAAGGCACGTTTATTTCGGAAAGGCTTAGAAAGGCGCCTTGCAATTAAATGCAGCAGAGTTGATGCTCAGGTTTCGGGGCTGAAAGCAACGGTGGCGGCCAGAATCAATTGGGTTTGTACCCTTCGGCTTAAATCTCCGTTGGACTTCAACTTTATATTAGAAACAAACGCCTTGGTTCTGCCTAAATTGACTTGGTTCTTGCCCAGTAGAAATCTGGTAGTTGGTCCAGATTTCGATTTTGAATTCCCCCTAGCGGATCTATCCTCAGATCATAAGAGATGGTCTGCAGTACAATGTTTTAGGTTCGCTGTTGGCTCAACAAACAGTATTTGGATGGATTTTGACAGGTCCCATTTCTATGCCTTCTCAGTCCAATGTGATATCGGTAGTGTCTTGTTTTACCGAGTTGGGGTTGCGTCAGCAGTTAGAAAAATTTTGGGAGTTAGTGAGCATCCCAGATAGAGTGTTTTTGAGTGAAGAGAACGAATTCTGTGAGCGGAATTTCGTCAACACCACCAGTATAAAGTAAACACCCCTAGTGCTAATGAGAGACACTATTACTTGCCACATCATGCAGTTTTAAAACCAGAAAGTGCTTCAACGAAAGTTAGGGTGTGTATGGCCCAAAGGGGTTCATAAAAATTAGCTAAATACCTTTTAGAGTTAAAAGTGGTTCGATCAAATTTTGCATTTTTTGAAGAGTTCGATGATTTGCTCAACCGATTTTCTTTATTAGGCCGAGCGCTGCGAGTAATAGCTTATGTGATGCGATTTACTTCAGCTATTAACCCTAAAATTAAAGACAAAGTGCGTCATTCATCGACCTCCTTGTCTTCAAGGGAAATCTCTGACGTAAGAAGAAAATTGATCATAATAGCTCAAAAGGCATTTTTTTCTGAAGACTATCATGCCTTAAGTTTGAAACGACCCATACACACTAAAGGCCATTAACTATCCTTGAATCCATTTTTTAGTGAAGATGGCAAAATTCGCGTTGGAGGGCGATGAACCTTTTGAAGAGAAGCATCCTGCTATTTTGCCTTATGAGGTCAGTGGATTAGTGGACGATTGTTAGTGGAATTTGTGCATAAGATCTCGTTACATGGCGGTAATCAACTTATGATCAGATTTTTAAGGATGCAATTCTGGATTATTCGAGCCAAAAATTTAATAAAATTTACCGTAAGTAGCTGCAAAAACTGTATATTATTTAAATGATCTGTAGCATATCAGATTATGGCAGCTCTTCCACGTCGATTTGTGTCATGACGTGGCTGTCCATCTCAAATGTTTTCAGATAACGGTACTAATTTTAGTGGCGCTTCCACTATACTGAAAAAAGAGTTTAAACAGTTTTTAAAGTCATCTCAGGATCGTGTTCACATCAACTATGCGGACCGTGAAATTAGCTGGAAATTTATTCCACCAGGTGCACCACACATGGGTGGTCTCTGGGAAGCTGGAATAAAAAGTTTTAAACATCATTTGCGCCGAATCGGTGGCGAAATGAAGTTTACAATGGAAGAATTCTCGACGTTGTTAAGTCGAAATGAATCATGTTTAAGCTCGCGCCCGTTATCCCCTTTATCTGAAGATATTAATGATTTTAGTGGTCTGACGCCAGATCATTTTTTAGTCGGCTCGAATTTGTTGGCACCGGTTGAGCCAGAAAATTAAGCTAATCCCATATCTAGAGTGAAGAGATAAAAAAACTGACGGCTCTTCACCTCCATTTCTGTTTACGTTGGAAAAATTAGTATTTAAAAGAACTTCAACGTAGAAATAAATTTAAATATCCCCAGGACCTGGATGAGTTGTGGCAATTTTCGATGAGAATCTACCGCCTAACGAATGGCGGCTCTGCCGCATCGTTAAAGCGTACGCAGGGAGGGACCAAAAGGTGCGATTTGCTGAAATTCGAAAACACGTAGCACAATAACAAGTCCCATCGTTAAGTTGGTGATGTTATGTAAAAAATAAGCTTGTGGGCTTATTCTTTTCCATCTCTGCTACCTGCTCTTCTATCTTGAGCTCTATTTTGTTTTGTTTCTTTTCAATGCCATAAGAAATTATAGTTACAGTCTAAGATGGAGAGAACCGCTGCAACAAGAATTGTGTGCCGAGTGTGCAAGGGTACGCATGCGTTGCGGATATGCCCGAAGTTCCTGAAGATGAGCTTCGAGGATCGTCTTCGGGCTGTGCTGCTGCATCATCACTGCTCCAACTGTCTATCGCATGATCATGAGGCAAAGAGCTGTTTGAGCACATTCCGGTGCGCTAAATGAGGAGAGCGCCATCATGTGCTTCTGCACGGGTCACGTTTCTCGACCCCGAGGTCTCGATCGCCGAGTTCGATCAGATCGTCACCGCCACGACAAGTGAACTTAACAGACGTAGCACGCCGGGAACTGTCTCAGGTTTTGGAGATAGATGAGGAGATCGATCTACCCTCCTTGGATCCACCTCAAGGGACCGGCTCTGTTCCCTCAGCAATGGTACGAGTGCCACAGACGACGGCATCCGTGGAGCCGAAACGGAGTCGTGAGAGGAAGAGGAGAGGAGCTGGATCGCGTGTCGACGCTCGTGTTACGGTGCCTACGAGACGCCTTCTGTCCACCGCACCGGCCCGGAGTCGTTTCCCAGCTCACAAGCGGCTTCGGCTAGCAGGTGAGCTTGAGGTTCTTTCGAACGACCGGAGAGGTTCGATACGCTATCGCTCCCCACCGATGGAATTCTCGTTGAGGTCCAAGGTCATTTTAAGACCAACGACGATGGTCCAGATATCGGAAAGAGGCAGAAAAATGAGCGTGAGAGCGCTAATGGACCCCTGCATGCCCTGCTCCACTATCTGTGAGCGGGTGGTGCAGCGTTTGGGCCTCACAGCTCACACGTTCGGCGGCCAATCGCATTGCATGTTCTTTTTGCAATCGAGGTGCGGCCCCAGCGTTGAACTGAAGGTCGAAGCGAGAGTCGAGCGGGGTGTGGACCGCACCCTGCCTGAGAGGTCGGCAAAAGAAAGGTTGTCAGAATAGTTTGAAGGTATTTTGCTAGCTGATACTGAGTTGAATGAGTTGGTGAATTTATTCAACCCCAACTCATTCAACCCCACCAGCCCCTCCCCCAAAATTCCGCGCTCACGTTACTTAACGTCTTGCTATCCAGCCCTCTCATGTATTGAATATCGACACAGGAGACAGTTGAAAAACTAACACCACCGCGTACGCAGTCATTTTTTTAATACATTTTTTATATCGCTTTTTCTATTGTTTCGCGCCAGAATTTATTTTTAAAATTTTTTTTGTTAAGTTTTAAATAAATTGAATGCGCCTCTTTTGTTTTTGAAATTTTTAATTATTTTTATTAATTTTAATTATTTCGGTTGCGAGTGCTTCTAATTGCAGGTCATCGATATCATTCCCAACTGTATGTGCTCGCGCTTTGTTAAAATTCGATTGGCTGGTAATCGAACACATAGTATTCATTATTTTTTTTTTTTTTTTTTATTTCTTTTGCTAATTTTGGATTGTATTGAATATTTTCATTTTGTAAAAACAACAATTTAGATAATAGTTAAGATTTAATTTTTAAAAATAAAGAACTTATAGAAAAGCGCCCTATGCGCAAGAATACTTTAAAAATAACGAAATTAAAGAAAAGCGCCCTCTGCACAAGTAAACATGCAACATTATCAGCTGATAACGTTAAATGTAAATGCGCACAACAGCTGATAAATTTTAAATTAACGATCATTTGGTCGCATTTTATCTTTACAAAAACAATGCTAGCGACGAAAAACAGTATAAAAGGGCAGCCAAATGCTGAATAAAGTCAGTCGTCTGATGAACGCCAACGGGGTAAGTTCATCTGCCTAGTATGCCAAGTGCATACTTATAGGCAATTTTGGACTCTTGAGTGCAAACTCAATTGAGATCAATACGCCGGCGCGGCACAGTCACCACCAAGCCACAATAGATGGTCAAGGTTGGTTAGATAGTGCCCCGGCTAGAACTGACGCGTGGTCGCAGGTAAAGGACGCGATGGTGGACAGCCTGCACCACAATGCGTTCTTTTGGAAGGATGCACCACCAAAAGGTGGCCACCACGTAGCCGCGATAGTGGCTGGTGTGGACACCAATGGCAAGCATTTTTGTAAACTGCGGACCATTGTAGATGGCCACTACGTAGCCGCGATAGTGGCTTGTGTGGACACCAATGGCAAGCATTTGGTAAACTGTGGACCATTGTAGATGGCCACTACGTAGCCGCGATAGTGGCTGGTGTGGACACCAATGGCCAGCGGTGAATGAATTGCTAGATTCTGGGATGCACTACCAGGTGTGGGACGCTACTAAGCTGCGATAGTGGCCGGTGCGTTCATTCCTGGTGGGCATCCCAAGTATTTTTAATATCCGCCCTAATGTATTATTGTACTTTCTTCTATTTTAAGTTTTTTATGTTATATACTTAAGGGGTTATATACAGTTAGGAGGCCGAAAAAAAGGCATTTTTCAAGAATTTTTTGTAAGCAAACTATTTGGTTTATTGATTTGAAACTTGGCAGGTATATTATGACAACCTTTAACTATATTCACATATGTTTTACTGCCAAAAATAATTATAGGGAACGTTGATATTGCCAATTTTGCAGAGGTCCGCAAAAAAAGGTCTTTTGCGGTGTGCACGATATCTCTGGACTGGATCATCCAAAATTCAAACACCAAATAAATTTCATTAATATAATAAATAATCTAGTGATTAATCGAAGGAATAAGCAAAAAAAGTTTTTTGACAAAATGGCTGCTACTCATAGTCAAAAGTTCGATTTTCGACCAAAATTCCGCTCTTTAATTGTTTATAAAAATAAGAAATTTTTATCGGATAGGGAAGTCCTTCGATTAATTACTAAAAAATATAGTTAAGAAGCTTGTGTAAAAATTTCAGACCGATCGGTTAAGCCGTTTTTGAGAAATCTTGCACACCGACTTTGAAAACATGGTTTCGAGAAAAACGCGTTTAAAGTTTTAAAAGCACTTTACTTTACTGCGAGATCTCTCGGCGCGCCTTCACTAATGTGTCTATAACTTCGAAAATATTCGTCGGATCGACTTGAAATTTTGTGTGTGTATACTCAGATATATATATATATATATATATATATTAAGAAAATGAAATAAAAAAAAAAATTTTTTTTTTGAAAATCCTAACTGTATATAACCCCTTAAATCTACATCAATAAATATACGTTATAAGACGTTATAATTGTTGCCCAACATAGTGGGTTCGATACCCCCACTATCTACTCGATGCAGCGTGCGCATTATTAATAAAAATTCACCAGCAACAATGCTGTCAGCAGAGCAATTTAAACAACTCTTGAAAAGATTACCACATGGTAATGAACGAAGTGGTTCCCTTACGCAATGCTCAGCCCGTTTTGATGGAGAGCGTGGGCAAGCGAAGGTAGAAGAGTTTATTGCTGCATTGAAAACCTATAAAAATGTAGAAAAAATAAGCGACGCATTTTGATTACTGGCATGCCTGTTAAGATTGTAGCAAAATGCTTATATCTAACATTTAAAACTAATGTTTTATTAATCTCACTTGGAGAGAACAAACAAGTTTGAGTAGTTGTAAGGTACTAATTTTATTTTTCTTCTGCTTATATACTATTACAAATGTACTGTATTTATGTATTTTAATGTTCTAATCTACTACTAATGATAATTGGCAGAATTGATACTTCATAGTCCGTCCGGGGTTGAAATGTTGCTGCTTGCAGAGATCATATAATTTTATGGTGTGTGTATGGTAATTAGTAGGTAGTCTATAATAGACAAACAGTGCCGATGGTTAGGTTTAACCCTGCGATCGGAAATTACCATGATCGTAAAACTTAATTGAGTGTTTTCCCAAAAATATAATCGCTGCGGCATATGATCCTTATAGCTAATAGAACATGTTCATATTTGAACAGCGTGGGTATCAATGCTTATACGGCATATCGCATGTTAATTGCGATAAGGTATAAGTGATACATGTTTTTAAACATTTTCCCGGGGGCCAGAAAATGTGATTTGTACTAATTTCTTATTTCGTTTACATTTCATCCAAGCATATGCAATTAAAATTATAATGATTATAATTACAAGTATGAGAGATGAATGCCCTGGGATTGTGTTATATTGTAAATCTTGAATGTGCACTTTTTCTTTCTTAAGTTTTTCAATTTTGTAGTCGAGTTGCTGAAGTACCAATGTATTATTTATAACGATTGATCCAAGTGGTTTTAAATCATCTGTGACTTTTGCACTTACTTCTTTTATAAAATGTACGGGATATTTAGATTTACTTGTAGAGTGTGCTGTTTGAGGTGCTTGTAGAGTAATGCCAGTAAGTCTTGCTGAGCAATCAGCCTCTAGTTCCATAACTCCTTGATATGGGAGCAGAAGTATTTTATTATATGACTCACCGCATTGAACGTATATCGAAGTTTCGTCAAATAGCTTAAATAACCATCTATTTGCGTTCCCAAGTTGCACCCAAAATGACTGATCCTTGTATTCTGTCATAGCGCACGAAAAGTTACTATGTGGTTTGATAGGGGATATCTCACATGAATGGTCAGTATCATCTCTCCATGGCCAATTGCCTTCACAAACGATTGTTTATTCATTCTCTCGACGACAATTGTTAAGCTCTGCTTCCGACAACGTGTGATACGAATCAAGAACCACATTATAAATTATAAAATGAGTCATTGTTTGAGGCTTCATTTTTTGTTCTCTCTTAACGATTGGCAACGGAATTATTTTAAATATGTCCGACTGTTGGTTCAAATAAAGTGGAATTTTTGCTTCCACTATCACCATCCCATTTTTGAAGAATCCATTTGTTGTAAGTAGCTTATATATCGCTTGTAGTCTGTTGTCCGAATTTCTTCCTGGGAGCACTTGATTTGTCGGTAAGAGTTGTGCGATTTTGTTGATCTCTTCTTCAACTTGAGCTGGTTTAATAAGAGTCGGATTAATTTTCCCATGATTTATGTCCATTAGCAAACCAAAAATACTTAATTGTGTTTTCTCGGCTTCATCAATCCAACGTTGTAGTTGATTGACAAGCATAAAAATTTTATTGACTCACGGTAAATTAGGAAATGCTCGTTGACTTTATTAGATATAATATTTAGTCTCTCTGATAATTTTTTAAAGTTCCTATTTACATCATCCGTAGTCTGTTTGACTAAGTTTTTCGTGACATCAATTAATGTGGTTTGGCTTCCAATATATTCATTTAACTGCTTCTGGTTTTTTTGTAGAGTCTTCATGTTGTATATTGTCATTAGGTCCAATGATATATCGAATATAGAACCAGGACATATAAATGGCGTCTTGCAGCCTCTTTTTGCTCTGTGCGGAGTCTCTGGCACAAATAACTTATTGTTATCTTCTGTAGTGGATAGTTGACGCTCCATACCATTTGTTATTGCGTTACACTGTTCTTCAAATTCTTGCATTTTTGAACAGATATCCTTTGTCTTGCTTGTTTCAATACGTCGAAATATGCATCCAGGTCAAAAAAGAAAACAAATTGCCAGCTGGATGACACTATCTCTACTTTTCCCAATTTATCTAAAAAAATTGTTGCCTCCTTTCCAATTTCTTGAAACCGTACTTTTGAAGAATTTTGCGACATCAACGTTTTCTGGGAGCCACCATCCATTAGAGCTCTCAATGTTTCAAAATTGCCACTTATTCCTTTAACTTTTATCAAGGCTGTTGCCAACAGTGTATCTTTATCTTTTTTAAATTTAGGAAATTAACATTTTCCTTTTTCGTTGCATTCTCCTCGTGCAACAAAGCATTGTGTGATTTTCCACACCGATGGCAAGTCCAATCGCGCTTACAATCTTTGAAGTTATGCGATCCGAAACAACGGAAGCACAGCCGATGTTTATTTACAAAGTCCTTTCTTTTATTAACAGGAGCACCTTTGAACTTTTGGCATTTACCCATGTCGTGGCCAATCATGGAGCAAAACCTGCACGTCCTCTGCACTAATGTTTTTGATTGAAACTTTTCCTGTTTTGGCACCGAATTTATTGAATTATATAACTGTTCAATAAAATCAAGCACATCATTCAGCGATTGAATACTCTCTCTTTTTTTCGTTTGCTGCTCATATATCTGTAGAGCTTCCGGCGAAAATCTTCTTAGCAATATGTGAGCAAGGATTGCATTTGCTCCTTCACCAATATTGCCCTTTTTTTAATAATGTGGATACATTCATTGACTGTATCCAAAAACTTCCTTACACTCTCTTCACATTCGTGATTGAGTGTTTCTAAATTAATCAACTGATTCAAACGGTCTGAAAACAGTTTGCGCTGATTTTCAAATCAGGTTCCACGCAGCTTCATAATTTGCTGCTGACTCGTTTAGTAAATGGCTTACTACTGACCTTGCTTCTCCTTTCAGGCAAGTTTTCAAGTAGTTGAGCTTCCTGGTGTCGCTGATATTGTTTTTGTTGTGAATTGTTTCTCTAAACAAGTCATAAAAAGTAGACCAATCTTTCGAAAGTCCACTAAACTGCGGTAGTTCCGCTTTTGGCAGCTCTGGAGATTCCGCTGGGGAAGAGTTCATTTGAAGAACTTTTCTATCGATTTTTTCTGTAATCCATTGAAAGTTTAGTTGCAATTCTTCAATTTGTACCACATCAAATACAATTTGTTTGTGGGTTGCTAGGTCTAAGTCCTTTTCTATTTTTGATCACCAGAAGGTTAAATTGCGTTTGTAGAACAGCAACTCTTCTATAGTGGTACTCAGGAGAGCCTTTTCCTCTCCTTCAATAAGCTGCCTCAGTTTTTCAGCCTTTCTGTCTAGCTGCTCAATAAAATAATCTCCTGAATTGGTCGAGAGGTTATCCTGGGCATCACGTGCTTTTTCCTGTGGAACTGGCGGTGCTTTGCGATATGTTCCAGCAGCCTTTGAAGTAGTCGGCAATTCTTCGATCTTTATTAAAGATTCCTAATACTTGCGGATTTTCTCAAGAGTATCTTCATAAATTTTACTGTTGAAATACTCATGATCAATTATACCACGCTTGAGGATTGCAGCATGGTTTGCAGAAAACTGTGTAATTAGAGATTTTACATTCTCAATTTCAGTCTTATTTCCAATACTCAGGATAATATTATCCCGAATCTCACTTTGCTGTTTTAACAGCTTGACAACGATGTCTGTTCAAATATGAACATGTTTCTACGCGATAAGGATCATATACCGCAGCGACTATATTTTTGGGAAACAAACAATTAAGTCATAAAGTTTTACGATCATGCTAATTACCAAACGCAAGGTTAAACCTAAGCATCGGCTTTGTTGTCTATTGTTATTTACCTTCAATAAAAATAGACTACCTGCTAATTACCATACACACACCATAAAACTATAGGACTATGAAGTATCAATTCTTTGAATTATCATTAATAGTAGACTAGAACATTTAAATACACAAATACAGTACATTTGTAATAGTATATAAGCAGAAGAAAATTAAAAATAAAACCAGTACCTTACAACTATTCAAACTTGTTTGTTCTCTCCAAGTGAGATTATAAAACATAAATTAAATGTTAAGATATATGCATCTTGCTACAATCTAACAATGTCCGAAATTATTTTGTAATGAAATCAGCCTTTTGATTTTTTTTTTTTACGATGTAACTGCAATTGGCTCGTTGGAGGTATTTTTGTTCTGATCGCATGGTTGATCGTGCTGTGCCTCTACTCACAGCGAAGTTTTTGCCAATTACAAATCTAATTAACTAACCGTTTGTTCCACTACGCACTTATTATTTTTTTTTTTTCACTCACTGAGTCTTGGTGTTGTAGCCCCAAGAACGTCTAGTCTGCTGTTTAGCCACGGACACGCTTTTATTATTTTTTAATATTTACTCTGCCTCTTACCACTGGTGGGGAAAACAAGTTTTTTTTTTTTAAGTTACCTTTTGCTGCTGGTGCATTTGCACTACATCCAACTTTCAAGGTGCAGGTTTATCTCTGTGTTTCTTACCACTGGTGGGGGAAAACAACAGAACGTCTCAATGGACCAATATTAATGTACTGCGAGCACTTTTTAAGAACTGCCAAATATTTTGTCGCTTAGTTCTTTAATGTTCGAAGGACCAAAAATGTTAAGATTGTAGCAAAATGCTTATATCTAACATTTAAAATTTATGTTTTATTAATCTCACTTGGAGAGAACAAACAAGTTTGAGTAGTTGTAAGGTACTAATTTTATTTTTCTTCTGCTTATATACTATTAGAAATGTACTGTATTTATGTATTTTAATGTTCTAATCTACTACTAAAGATAATTGGCAGAATTGATACTTCATAGTCCGTCCGGGGTTGAAATGTTGCTGCTTGCAGAGATCATATAATTTTATGGTGTGTGTATGGTAATTAGTAGGTAGTCTATAATAGACAAACAAAGCCGATGGTTAGGTTTAACCCTGCGTTCAGTAATTACCATGATCGTAAAACTTAATTGAGTGTTTTCCCAAAAATATAGTCGCTGCGGCATATGATCCTTATCGCTTATAGAACATGTTCATATTTGAACAGCGTGGGTATCAATGCTTATACGGCATATCGCATGTTAATTGCGATAAGGTATAAGTGATACATGTTTTTTTAAACATGCCAATGCTACTTCTTGGTGATGCTTCGGAGTAGTGGCGTGGTGTGGCTAGCGAGTGCAGTTCTTTTGAAGAAATTGTACAACAACTGCGCTCCGCTTTTTCAAGCCCAAAACCCGCATGGCGTATTTATGTACAAATTTATGAAGGAAAGCAACAAAAGAATGAAGCTACCGACGATTTTATTAGACGCAAACGAGCTCCTTTTTGCTCAACTGGATAAAATACCAGATGAAGAGCAACAGATGGATATAGTATTTGGCACGCTCCATAGTCAGATAAGAGAGCGAGTGTTCCGCCATAAAATAAAATCATTTACAGAGCTGTTAGCTGATGCTCGAGAAGCCGAATTGGTTATTGAAGAGAGCCGCAAAACAATTAACACTGGAGCCGGAGGAGCACACAGTGTAAACTAAGTTATGAACACCGGAGCCGTAGGAGCAAACGGAGTTACAACAAAAGACGTTGTGAACGCAGTAGCCAGTGTAGCTTAAAGTGGTCCACGTTGCAGCTTTTGTCGCGAAATGGGACATACGTTCGAAAAACGTTTTAAAAAGCCAAATATACAGGCGCAGGCACAGCCCATAAAAGCACAACTTGCTTGTTATGGTTGCAACAAGCCTTTCGTCATCAGAGCCAATTGTCCAAATTGCAGTAAGGACACAGCACAAGGTCCAGTTTTTAGCCACATCAACGTTTATCTAGGACGAGATGTGCCCACAGTAGAAGTGAACGTATGTGGTAAAATTGGACAAGCTTATTTTGACACAGGTGCATGTACTAGTGTTGCGGGAGAGCACCTAAAGAAACTAATGGATGAAAAGAAGTTTTCTTATCGTAAAATTGATTGCGAAATTACACTTGTGATGGTAGCGTTTCAACCTAGTCATGCCTGTGAACCAGATGCGCCATCGTTATCGGCAACAGAATGGAGTTGATACATTTCGTTGTCCTCCCCCATGCAAAGGGCAACCGAACGCTAATTGGCTCTGACTTTATGCAAACAATGGGCATTGACATAAATATGGGACAAAACTATTGGTACTTCGAAGATAAACCGAATGAGAAATTTGCATTTGGTAAACCACTACCAATTGGCCTAAACGTTGTTCAGATATTGCAGAAACTATTAATTTAACCATTGCAGCCAATTGAAAACAAACGGTCTCGTTCTGCTAACAGACCCGATGACAAATATGCAGCAGACATGGTCAACAAAATCTTCCGAGGCTCTGTTCCAAATGAAGCAATCGAACTGACCAAAGAAGAAGATAAACTTTTTGGAGGTGTCGACTGGAAGCCCAAGTCAACTAAATTTGATGTCATGAGTGTTGAGTTTACTCTTGTAATGGACGAAAAACGCCAACTTGACAAAGCTCTTCAACTGCATGAATCCGTTTTTGGGGAAATTGATGAGCCCACACCATACGCTGAACACAAAATAGCTACAGGTGAACACGAGCCAATATTTTCTCCACCATATCGACTGTCCTTTGATCGCACACCTGAACTAAAGGCAGAAATTGACAAGATGCTTGAGAAAGGTATCATAGAAGAAAGTGAATCTGCATGGGCTTCGCCAGTTGTTATGATACCTAAAAAGGATGGTACGATTCGTGTGTGCATTGACTATAGGAAAGTTAATGCTATAACTATTCCAGATCGTTATCCACTACCACGAATTGATGACTTACTACACACTTCCAAAGGTACCAAATTCATGACAACTCTGGATTTACAAAGCGGTTATTATCAGATAAAGGTAAAAGAAGAAGTTCGAGATAAAACTTGTTTTACAACCCCTTTTGGAACTTTTAATTTTAACAGAACGGCTGATGGACCGATTTAAAAGTTCACTAGGAGGCGTTCAATTATTGGCTTACTTAGATGATCTTATAATATGTTCTAAAACTTTTAAATCTCATATTGATGATCTCAACTCTGTGTTGTTACAACTTAATAAATATAAGTTAAAAGTTAATTGTGCTAAATGTCGTTTTTGTTGTTCCTATGTCAAATATTTAGGCCATATATTAACTACAAATGAAATAAAAGTCGATCCAGAAAAAACATTAGCAATAAATCAACGCAAAGAACCAAATAATGTTAAACAGTTGATATCTTTTATACAAACGTGTTCATGGTATAGACGGTTTATAGATAACTATGCCATAATAGCAAAGCCTCCTACAGATCTCACAAAGAAAAATGCTAAATGGATTTGGGCCAAGGAGCAACAAGAAGCATTTGACAAACTAAAGGAGTTACTAACTACTTCCCCAATATTGAAACAAGCCCAGGATGGTGTGCCATATACCATTAAAACCAATGGAAGCGCTTATGCTATTGGAGCACTTTTACTACAGGGGGAGGGTACAGATGAACACCCCATAGAATATGCTAGTCGCCTATTAAGACAAGCTGAAAGAAATTATTCCAAATTATTCCTGTCAAAAGATTCGCGGCTATATTGAAGGTGAACAAATTGTACTGAAAACTGATCTTCAACCATTGAGATGGTTATTTACAACGAAGACTCCGTTCGGTCGCTTAGCTCGATGGGCTTTACAGCTCCAGCAATATGATCTCAAAATTGAGTATACGCCTGGTAGAACCAACTCTGTCGCTGATATGTTATCGCGACCACCTTGTGAAGATAATGAGCATACAAATTGCATATGGTCTTTCCAAATTGACCTACCACGCCGTGGTGCTGCAGAAATACGAAATGAACAGCTTAAAGATGATTACCTTTAAAGCATTATAACATCCATAGAATCAGAAGACGAAAACCTGCTTCACTGGACCAATCGAATGACGGTATATTGCATTGCTATGCAAAGGAAAATACTGAAGATGCACAACTTGTTGTACCAAAACATGAACAAGATGAAATCTTAAACGAATTCCATGACCATGAAACTGCGGGACATTATGGTATTGACCGTACCTTACAAAAATAATACCAAGATTCTACTGGCCCGGCATGAGAAGTAACATAACACAGCATTTTAGAAATTGCATCGAATGTCAACGATATAAGGCTTCCAATACAAAGCCAATTGGGTTACTTCAAACAACTAGTAGTAAGCAAAGATTTGAAGTATTAGCCGTCGATCTATTTGGTCTCCTACCATTGACACAAGATGGTTTTCAATGGATATTAATCGCTGAAGACGTCGTAACCCGATGGGTTAAAATATATCCGTTAAAAGAAGCTACAGCTGAAATCTGTGCAAAAACCTTAATAGAAGAAGTATTTTTGCGTTATGAAATACCAAGGCGGCTGACAATGGAGTACAGTTCATTTCAGCCATTATGCAAAAAGGTTGCTTACTGCTTGGACATTAAACAACAGTTTACACCTATATATCATCCAGAAGCAAATCCAGTGGAAAGAAGAAATCGGGATTTAAAAACCCAGCTTTCTATATTAGTTAAATGTGACCATAGTTCTTGGAATCAAAATTTATCCGCAATACGCTTTTCATTGAATACGGCAAAATGTGAAAGTACAGGATTCACGGCTGCATATCTCACCTTTGGTAGAGAATTGCGAACCTTATGTGATATAAAGCATGATGTAAAGTTAATCACCGAAAATGAGTGCTTTATTCCACAATGATTACCGGCTCGCCAAAGAAATCGAACAACGTTTGCAAGACTGCAACAAGACATACGTCGATAAAAAGCGTCAGCCACAACCAGACTTATAAATTGGCACCAAGGTGCTAATCAATACACACATGCTTAGTCAGGCAGCCAAAGATATCTCTTCCAAGTATGTACCAAAACGAAATGGTCCCTACGTCATTTGGAAAAAGGTTGGAACATCTCTATACGAAATCCCATCACTCAACGATCCTGAAACTCCTTTGGGAACTTATCATGCTTCAGCAATTACCAGTTACAGAGGCACTGATAACAGCGAGGTACCAGCACCTGTCCAGCACATTCGACGAAGAGGACGACCGAAGAAAACAATATCTTAGATGTTGACATCTGTTTGGGACGAATGCATATGTCAAAGGGGGAGAATGTAACAACAACAATTTAGATAATATATATATATATAAGTGGCACTACAGCCGATTGTCGGCCTTGGCATCACATAAGATTCGGCACCAGCGGTTGTAATCCAGTGCCTTATCAAACCATCTTGGGATTCCGATCCTGCGGATGTCATCTAGGACCTGGTCCTCCCAACGCAGCGGCGGACGTCCTCTCTGCCGCGCCCCTCCGACACAGGTGACCAGCCCAGGACAGCCTTTTGTATTGAATGTTCCTGACTATGTCGATGTCATCATATAGCTCGTACAGCTCATCGTTCGTGCGCATACGGATGTTATTTTCCACTCTAACTGGACCAAAGATTCTCCGAAGTATCTTCCTCTCAAATACGCTCAACGCCGACTTATCCGATTCTGTCATGACCCATGCTTCTGAGCCATACATCAGGACTGGCATTATCAGCGTCTTGTAGAGTTTAATCTTTGTTTTTCTGGACAGCACTCTACTTCGCATCTGCTTACCGAGACCAAAATAGCCAAGGTTCGCAAGAAAGATTCTTCGTTTAATCTCCTGACTGATGATGTTGTTTACATCTGAGCCCAAATATATGAAGTTTTCTACAGCCTCAAAGCTGAAGTTCTCTGTACACAAAGACCGTCTGCGACGTGCAGATTGCCTGCGAGTGGATACCAAGTACTTCGTCTTGTTCTCGTTGACCGTCAGTCCCATAGGACGACATTGTTTTTCGATGTCTGAGAACGCGCCGGTGATCGCTCGAGCATTTTTGCCGATAATATCTATATCGTCGGCATATGCGAGCAGCATAGTTTCTTTGTAGAAAATATTGCCCGTCCGGGCGACGTTTGGGCACTGCATCAAGATGTACTCCAATAGGAGGTTGACAACACGACAACGCACGACAGCGCATCACCCTGTCTGAAGCCTCTCTTGGTGACAAGGGGGTCATCATACAGAGGCGGACGATTTTGAGGGGATTTAAGATCAGTCAAAGCTTTGAAAAACTTTGATCTGATTGGCGTGTCGAAAGCGGCTTTGCTTCTCTTTGGTTTTTTCCAGGATCTGTCGCAGCGTAAATATGGAGTCACTGGTTGACTTCTTTGGTCTAAAACCGCACTGGTACTGTCCAACTATACGTCCTACTTACGGTTTCAGTCTATTGCATATTACGCCAGATAGTATTTTGTATGTGATAGAAAGGAGACTTATTCCGAGATAGTTTGCGCAGACTGCAGGGTCTCCTTTCTTAAAGACTGGACACAGGACACTTAGGTTCCAGTCATCAGGCATACGCTCACCAGACCATATTTTGCACAAGAGTTGATGCATCCATCCAATCATCTCGTCGCCGCCGGTCTAAAATAACTCTGCGGGTAATTCGTCTGCGCCTGCCGCTTTGTTATTTTTAAGCCTTTGAATGACTTCTAGGACCTCGTTATAGTTTTGTGGCTCCACAGGAATCCCATCATCGGCCGGCGGACCCAGATTTTCATCATCTCCACCAGCGGTATTGTTAACGTCATCGCCACCAAGTAGGGTAGAGAAGTGGGACCTCCATAGCCTTATTGATTCCTGGATATCTGTTACCATGTTTACTTGTTCATCCTTGAAGCTGCTTGCTTATGACCGTCGGTCATTCGTTTGATTTTTTGATAAAAACCATGGGCCTCGTTTCTGCTACCCATCATCTCAATCTCCTCCACTTCACGCCTTTCCAGTTCTCGTTTCTTTCGTCTGATCAGGCTTTTTCGTCTCTCCGTTTATCCCTATATCGCTCAACAACAGCTCGTGTTGCCCCCGCCTGCAGAGTTCTTTGTCGTGCCATATTCTTCTCTGCAGTAGCGACGCGACATTCCTCATCGTACCATGTCTGCCTTCGAGGATTAGTAAAGCCAATAACGTCTTTGGCTGCTGTGGCTAAAGAGTTTGAGATACGCTTCCACTGATCGTTTATACAGTCGGAGGCCGGAGGATAATCTCGGAGTAGATGTGAGACCCTTGTTGAGAAGGCAGCGGCAGTCTGCTGTGACTTTAACCTACCAACATCTAGCTTTCGTTGTGTGGTAGCTCGCTTGGCGTGCGCTGTGCTAAGTCTAGTACGTACCTTGGTTAGGACAAGGTAGTGGTCTGAGTCGATGTTAAGACCTCCGTACGCTCTTACATTAAGCACGCTAGAAGACTGCATGGCATCTATCACCACGTGATGTATTTGGGTGCGGATACTTAGGTCGCCACTGCGCCATGTTGCCTTGTGGATCTCGAGATGTGGGAATCTGGTACTACTTATGATCATGTGTCTGCCCGCAGCAAAGTCGATTAGCCTTTCTCCATTACTGTTGGTGGTGTCATGTAGGCTAAATTTACCGATGGTAGGGCGAAAGATTTCTTCTCTCCCAATTTGTGCGTTGAAATCACCGATGACAATTTTGATGTCATGCTTGGGGCAGCGATCGTAGAGGCATTTTAATCGCTGATAGAATTCGTCTCTCTCCATCTCATTTTTAACCAATGTCGGTTCGTGTACACATATAAGGCAAATGTTGAAAAATTTAGCTCTGATGCGTATCGAGACGAGACGTTCATCTACAGCTGTAAACCTGGAAACGAGTCTGCGTAGTTTACTACCAACCACGAAGCCACATCCGAATATGTGTTGCCTGTCACAGGTTGCTATGTTTATGCAACCATGGCCCGTCCATCGCATTTCCTGGATAGCAGTGATGTCTGCTCTGAAGTTGTTAAGAGTGGTAGTAAGTTCTTCTATTGCACCATCCCTGTTAAGGGTTCGGACGTTCCAGGTGCACATACGTATGTCGTGATCCTTGTATCGTTTTCGGGGATCGACTTTTTATATGCTTTAATGGTAGCCGGGGCCTCCAGAATCCTTGCCCCTGCCGCGGAATTATCCACGGGTGGATTATCACATCTGTGGCTGCCACCTGGAGTATTTTCGTTCATACTAGCCATCTTTGCATTTGGTACACTTTGTTCTGTGTGTGTCTTACGGGTTCTATGACTTTACGTAGTTGTAAACCACTCCACCGACCAACCTCACATCAAGGATTCGCTCTTTAGTCGACATTTACGTCAAGCTGAGCCTGCTGTGGTAGTATTCTTGACCGCCCGCTCACCACACGTTAAGATAATAGTTAGATAATAGTTAAGATTTAATTTTAAAAATAAAGAACTTATAGAAAAGCGCCCTATGCGCAAGAATACTTTAAAAATAACGAAATTAAAGAAAAGCGCCCTTTGCGCAAGTGAACATGCAACATTATCAGCTGATAACGTTAAATGTAAATGCGCACATCAACTGATAAATTTTAAATTAACGATCATTTTGGTCGCATTTTATCTTTACAAAAACAATGCTGGCGTTCATCAAACAGTCGTTTGATGAACGCCAACGGGGTAAGTTCATCTGCCTAGTATGCCAAGAGCATACTTATAGGCAATTTTGGACTCTTGAATGCAAACTCAATTGAGATCAATACGCCGGCGCGGCACAGTCACCACCAAGCCACATTAGATGGTCAAGGTTGGTTAGTTAGTGCCCCGGCTAGAACTGACGCCAGCGCGGCACATTCACCACCAAGCCAAAATAGATGGTCGAGGTTGGTTAGATAGTGCCCCGGCTAGAACTGACGCCGGCGCGGCACAGTCACCACCAAGCTACAATAGATGGTCGATGTTGGTTAGATAGTGCCCCGGCTAGAACTGACGCGTGGTCGCAGGTAAAGGACGCGATGGTGGACAGCCTGCACCACAATGCGTTCTTTTGGAAGGATGCACCACCAAAAGGTGGCCACCACGTAGCCGCGATAGTGGCTGGTGTGGACACCAATGGCAAGCATTTTTGTAAACTGCGGACCATTGTAGATGGCCACTACGTAGCCGCGATAGTGGCTTGTGTGGACACCAATGGCAAGCATTTGGAAAACTGTGGACCATTGTAGATGGCCACTACGTAGCCGCGATAGTGGTTGGTGTGGACACCAATGGCCGGCGGTGAATGAATTGCTAGATTCTGGGATGCACTACCAGGTGTGGGACGCTACTAAGCCGCGATAGTGGCCGGTGCGTTCATTCCTGGTGGGCATCCTAATGTATTATTGTACTTTCTTTTATTTTAAGTTTTTTATGCTATATACTCAAACCTACATTAATAAATATACGTTATAAGACGTTATAATTTTTTATTTGGGTAGTTTTTGCTCGAATATCTTATATTATTATTTTAGTAAACTATTAAAAATATGTATAGGGAATTATTAATTGGTTGAATAATTTGTTGACCGATGAAACAAGCGAGGCAACTAGTATATGGATTTTATCGAAGTCTTTAAATTTTTTTTTTTTTGTGCCAATTTGCTCATTTTTGTTTTGAATTAATACTTATATAGGTTTCAATCGTTTTTTTCCCTTTGCAACCAGTAAATTAGTTGACAGATTTTTGTCATTATGTCTTTTATGAGAAGCAATGAAAACATTTCTGCTGCTGTTGACGGTACAGTCTGTGCTTTGTGAGGCGAATTAATAAATACCCCAACTGAATTATAAACAACAAATTGTAATCACGAGTTTCATAAGGATTGTAATTACTATTCACTTTAAATTTAAAAATTCTTGTCCTGTTTGTAAAGCATTTTGCTTACCGCAACCCATTTCGCAGCCTAACACAACACTACAATCAAGAAAGCTTCCATAATTGGCAGAAAGTTCCCGATCAGTTGAAAACTTGAATAATCCTCATGAGGAATCTAACGGTCGAAATTCATTAGGTGATGAAAGTAATATTGTCAATGCAAAGTCAACTATTCTTCTTCATTTACTGAACAAATGGGTAGAATTATTGAAGATAAAATTCAAACGAGTTTCAATCGAATACCTGGTTCGAATTCGGTCACTCAAGAACAGATTCCTACCCAGCTACTTCAGCTAGATCTCGCACAGTCTAATCTATGTCTGCTGCTTTAATACAATGGCCGGATATAGTTAATCATATCATACATAATTGGAAGTTAAGATATTGGAAGCGACGATCGATTGTCAGTCGATTATTTTATTAACCGGATAGAAGCAGTAACCAAACAAACTTTAGGCGGTAATTTTGATTTATTATGTGGGAATGCGAGCATATTGTTCGAGGGCAAAGCAGCCGATTGGTTTTGGCAGTTTCCACACGGCAACTAACGATATGAAATTGACTGACTTATGCACGGCTTTGCGAAAACAATTTTGCGATTCAAGGACAGATGTCGAAATTCGGGATCTGATACGCGATCGAAAGCACAAGATTAACGAAAGCTTCGACTCATATTATGAATCAATCACCCTGTAGTAAATAGATTGGATGACCTATTGTCAGATTCTTTACTCATTGAATTTTTAAGAAGAAACCTTAAAGCTGGAATACAACTGGAATGAGGATGTGCAGCGGAGACATGGATTTAAGAAAACTGTAGCTGAAGTGGATAATGAAGATGAATCTAAATGCGATAAGTCGGAATGCAGTTAGGATTCTGAAAGTTTGGCTGCTTTATCGTTGGTGTGCTGGAATTGCAGCCAAGAAAGTCACCGATACCAAGAATGTGTTGCAGGGAGGAAAATATTTTCCTATGGCTGTGGTCGCCCAAATACATATAAGCCTTCTTGTGCAAGATGTCAATCAAAACACGGCAAGGCGAGCACAGTGAAAGCTCAACGCAAACCGAAGTTAATCAGGACTTCCAGGAACCAAGCAACGAGCACAGATTAAAAGTAGAGTATAATGAACCCGAAACCAAATTAACGAATTTACCAATTTTGTCATTTAAAAAATATTGTAAACAAATCTTCATTCATGAAAGAATTTCTTTATTGCAACATATTGATGCTTGTAATATATTACCGGACTTACAAAAATGTTCATCACGATCCGCCAAAGGACTGAAGAACTTTTGGAAAAATTTAAAATCAGTTAGACGCAAATTCATAATGATGTTCGTCTTTGCGCCAGAGTTTTGTTACTAGGGAAGACAGTTAACGTCTTGTTAGATACAGGCGCTGCTGTAAATTGCATTGGTGGGCATTTTGCAAATGAAATTTTCAATCAAAGCATGCCATACGAAAATATTAACTCGAACAAAAAACTGCAGATGGTAAGACGCAATAAATATTTGGGCAAATAATCGGAAAAATAACTTTTCGATGCATTACGAAAAAATTAACATTTTTCATCATACCTTCTCTTTCGCAAGATTTGTATTAAGGCGTCGATTTTTGGAAAGAGTTTCAATTGTTACCAAATTTTCTCGTGGCGAAATAGCAACGTCAGGTCAAAATAAATTAACCGAATTTCAAAAGCAGGAGTTACAGTTAGTTATTAACTTTTTTCCGTCGTTTTCTACACAGATATATGGTCAGCAAAACCTATCAAACGAAGGCATTTTTCCGTATTGGCAGCTATCGAAAAGCTTATGTATAAAGAGGTTGACCGTTTGTTGAGTTTGGGGGTTATTGAGGAATCGGAAAACCCGTGGTCATCTCTAGTTGTTGTAGTGAGCCAGGAGAGGTGCGGATATGTTTAGATAGCCGAAAGCTGAATGAGCTGACGATTAAGGATACCTATTCACTACTACAGATAGACGGTAATTTGAGCCGTTTGCCAAGACATAACGAGTTTGGATTTGAAAGACGTCATCTGGTAGATTTCTTTGGAAGTTTCATCGCGTGACAAAACGGCATTCACAATCCCAGGTAGACCTTTACACCAGTTCACAGTTATGCCCTTTGGGTTGTGTAATGCGCCTCAAACCATGTCAAGGTTTATGGACAAGGTGGTGCCACCCCAACTTTGAATCCAGGTATTCATATATCTTGACGATCTCCTTATAATATCTGTTAGTTTAAATATATACAGTGCACTCGCGATAATATGAACTAATTAAAACCAAGCCATTTCACTTTTGCGAGATTGTTCATATTTGCGAATGGCATCTAATTTCCCTTTAAAAACGTTTTTCCCATAAAAATAAAACTTTCTTTTGTAAAATTTGTTATTAATTTTTTATTGGATTTAAGAAACAAGCATTAATTTTTGAAAGAAAAAACATTTTTATAATGCGAAAAAATCGGGGATTTTCTTTTGCTGTTTCTTTTTTTGAATCACCTTTAAAACGGCACGCTCTCTTAACTGTCTTAATACACTCAAATCTCGTTGATCAACCATTTCGCTTTCGGCACATTCTATTGCTTTATTAAACAGTTCGACAGCTTCCATGGATTTTATAGTTCTTTTTGGCTCCTCCAGATATTCATCTTCATCGGAAAGTTCTTCCTCCATTTCATTCACGTATGCCTTTTATGGTAACATTTTCCAAAACAAATCGGATTCGTCAGCGTTATAGAGCTGATCATTGACTAATCCAAGCTCATCAATTTTTGTCTTCAGCTTCATTTTGAAAGGATCCACCAACTGGGGCTGTGAAGCCGTCCATCGCTGGCATTGAATTCCAAAGAAATATCTTTAATTTTGTTATGAAAGTCTTTCGCCTTTTCTTTTAACAAAGTCCGCTAACAGGAATCTTTTTGTCTCTCATTTTCAAAAACCATCGGTATAATGCATTCTCCATTTTTGGGTACTCTGAAGGCCGCACAGTTTGTTTTTTCCAGGTCCAATAAACGTATTGTTAACACATTTAAGAATAGCATTTTTATTTTTTTTTATTCCATATATTGTAGATTTTGTCACCCCAAATTTATTCGCTAAATTTGTAACACTTGCGCCTTTTCCTAAATGCTCTAAAATTTCTGATTTTTCTTTTAAAGTTAAAAACTTATGCTTTATTGTATGCATATTTAAGAACTTTTCACTTTACTAGACGAATACGGAATTTTAGCTGATTGTGGCCACTGATTAAAACGTGTATGTAATGCCGCATTTCCACTGAGCCGCGTTTTGTTATCGCGTTAACAATTTATCGAAAAACGCGGAACGGTGTTTCCATTGCGTTTTAGCGTTAGCGTTCGAGTTAAAACAGCTGATTTTGTTTGTTATGTAGTAAAAAAATTGTACAGGTTAAAGAAAAACTTTTTTTTTTTTTTTGAAACGCAGATTTTTATTATAACGAATGGATGTAGGTGTTGTTCCTTTAGTAACTGCTGTCCAATACGAGCATGTTAAGGTAATCCGGCATTTGAATATATGCAGCTGACGTTTTTATGTAAATGTTAATTTTTTGCCGTAACTTTGTCAGCTGTTTTCATAAGTATGCACAACTAACGATTGCCAAATTATTCGAACCGATAAGAGAAATCGGTTTGAAATCGGTGTGAAATCGGTTTGAACGCGTGTTATCGAAAGTCGCGTTCAAAATTAACGCGACTTTTTCCCATACCTAACTGCCTATCTTTTTTGTATACGATTTAACGCGAGTTTGTCGAGTTTTTAACGCTAACGCGGAACGCGGCTTAATGGAAACGCGGCCTAAGAAATTTTGATTGACAGGTGAAGACAATTAAAAAGCAAATAAGTAGGGGTCCCCAAATTATAATGCAGTTGAGTTAGAATTTAAAAAAATACCCTGTTGATTTTGATTTTAACACTGTGTAGGTAGATAAAAGCCGTTAAAAATACAAAAATAAGCTGTTCATATTTTAAAGCTTTTGCACTGAGTTCATATTTTAGAGTAGTCAATGGAAGAAAAAAAATGTTCATATTTTGGGGTGTTCATATATTAGGGTGTTCATATTTTCGCGAGCGCACTGTATTTTGATTTACTTAGAGAAATAGCTTTTCACTTGCAGAAAGCAGGATTGACTATCAATGTTGGGAAAAGCCATTTTTGTGGGCTTCAAGTTAAATATCTTGGGCATATTATAGGTAATGGTGGTATTCGATTCGACCCAGAAAAAGTGGCAGCAATCGCAGATTTTCCACAACGAAAAACTTTATGTATGCTGTGCAGGTTCTTGGATATGGCCGGTTGGTATCGAAAATTTATAAATATATTCGCATTGCTTACCTCTCCGTTGACTGATTTAATAAAAGCGAAGAAGAAGCCTTGACTTTAGCAATCCTTTTTACATCCATTGTGATGCTAGCAAAACTGGTGTTTTGGTGCAGCTTAATGATGATGGTGATGAGTGTCTAATAGTTATTATATCAAAGAAGTTGAATAAGTGTCAGAGGAATTACTCGGTAAAAGAGCAAGAATGCCTAGCAGCAATTGTTTGTTTTAAGCGATTTTGTTCATATGTTGAAGGTTTAGTCTTCACTGTCGTCACAGATCTCGCATCTTTGAAATGGTTGATGTCTCAGAATGACTTAGGCTCACGGTTAGCCCTCTGGGCATTGAAATTGCAAGGCTTCCGTTTTAAAATTGTGCATAGGCGTGGAAGTCAGAATATAGTTCCGGATGCTTTTTCCAGAGTAAATGAAGACGATATTTCAGCCATTGAGCTCGAAAATGGCATGTTAGTAGATTTAAAGTCACCATATATTGATTTCAAAAGTATCTGCAAATGCAGACAAGTTCATGTCGTTCATGGATTTTTATATCAGAAAGCAAAATATATAACTAGAGTTAAATTACATGACGACTTTGCCTGAAAAAATTCGGTTCCAAAAGAGATGGTAGGAGAAATATTACAGAGATCTCACGATAGTCATTTGGCTTCGCATGGAGGAATAAATAAAACTATTGACCGAATACGCAAGTTTCACTTTTGGCCAGGATTAGTTTGTAAATGTGAATGCGTGTGAGAAATGTGAAACACCAAAGTCTCCGAATTTTATTATGCGACCTCGAATACGAAAGCCTCCAAAATCGAATAGGTTTTTCCAAAGAATCTATATCGATTATTTAGGACCATATCCACGTTGTCGTAGTGGTTTTTGGACCATTTGTTCAAGTATGTCCTTCTCAAAGCTGTAAAGAAAATAACTGCTGGAATTAAAGACGAGCATTTTCAAAAAGGTTCATTTCACACGTTTGGAGTGCCTGAAATCATTATATCTGACAATGGATCGTATTTTAAATCGGCAGAATTTAAAAAAAACTCGTCACCAAATTCAATATTGCGCAAACATTTACTGCAGTACATTCGCTACAATCAAATGCTTTTGAGCGAGTTAACAGATCAATTATATCCGCTATTAAATCTAATGTTCGCCCAGACCAGAAAGATTGAGACGAATATTTGAGTTCCATTTGTTGTGCATTACGATCTACGATGTATTCTTCAATTGACACAATTCCATATTTTATGGTGTTTGGTCAGCAAATGTTACTCGATGGGTCATCTTATTCTCTTTTGCGTAAGCTAGAAATGTTAGACGATAGAGAAGTCAGTTTTAATCATCAGGATACCTTTAACGTTATAAGGAAAAGGATGTGATGCGAATGGAAAAAAGACTATATTTTGCTCACGAGAGATATTTGCCATAAAGTAGGTCAAGAAGTGTATAGACGGAATGTTAAGCAAAGCAGTTTTGAGCATGGATACAATACCAAGCTAGAACCAACATTTTTAAAAGCGAGAATTCGGAAGAAAATTAGAAACGCTCAATATGAACTTGAAGATTTTCAAGGAAAACTCGTTGGAGTGTACCATGCTAAGGACATACGCCAATAGATTGTAGCTACAAGCGGTGTCAAACTTGTATCGTGTCCTCCTTAAGTCAGACTTTAGCTGGAGGGAATTATTGTGGCGCTTGCAGTCAAAGATACTTAGTTTTTCTTGCTTATACAATATTTTTGTAGCTTGATATATTTTTTCCTGTTGTAATATATGATAGTTTTGTAGCATATTTTTTGCATAAAATTATGAAATGTATTTTATCGATTGTTAATCGTTTAAAAGTGTAAGGCAGGGAAAACTTTCTCTGGTTTTTTGTGTTTCGACATTTTGAAATGTTATCCTATTGGTTTTCTTCAGCTATTTAAGGGCGTTTTGTTAGAACATTGATCTCTTTTTAATTCAAATTTTGAAGCAGACTACTTTAGTAATAAAAAAATGTTTGCAAACATTATTTTTTTTTTCTTATTAAACGAGTGCGGAAATTATTTCTTTTTAAAATAAATGCAAGTTTTTTTTATTAATATTTGGATCAGCAGAAAAAAAACGCATTCAAATCGTGTCCGACGGGAGTTTTTCTCGTTATAGTTTCTATCTAATATTGCAAATTGTATTAGTAGCCATTTAGTTTATTAGATTTGCATTTGTATATTTTATGCCTTTAGGTTTGGCACTTAATATGGAAACATTATAATCCACAATCAACAACAACGTCGTTAACTTAACGTTTCAGAAAGAGCGATAAGCTTTCTCTTATTCCTTGAGAATAGTGTCCGCAGAGTTCTGAAACTTATTGTTTCATTGCCAGGCAGTGGAAGAGTAGAAGGCAGTGCAGCGCAACAAGCCGTTCAAGCAAATCCCGGCAGCGCAGGCCTAGATAGATGTGTTTTGTTGTAACAATGCAGATATTTAAAAAAATTCGAAAATAAAAAGTAAGTTTGCGTGGGGCCTCTATCAAAAAAAGGGCGCGGCAACTTGGGTTTGATATTGGATGATATTAAAAGTGTTTCTACCCAATTTAGAGTCAATACATTACTAAAAAATAACCATTTTCACACAAAAATTCGAAAATGGGCAGTAAGTTTGTATAGGAACTTTACTTAACAATAGACGTGGCACTTTGCTTTTTATATTGGATGGTATTAGTTGGTTTTTTAGGCGGATATACCTAAAATGGGCGTGGCACATTTGATTTTATTTTGGATGACATTAGAAGTATTTTACTCTATTTGGAGTGAATATATGCACAAATAATATTTATTTTAAGGTTCAAGTTCGTATGGGGACTATACCTAAAAATGGGCGTGGTACTTTCATATTCAAACTTGACTTGGTCGTTGCCGAGAAAAGCTTAAGTTTCAAATTTCAACTAAATATCTCCAGTAGTCTCCAAATAATCGCGTTAAAATAAACAGACGGACAGACAGACGAACGAAGCATATAAAAAAGGCGATCCCCGAAAACGATACAAGAATCACGACATACGCATGTGCACATGGAACGTCCGAGCCCTTAACAGGGATGGTGCAATAGAAGAACTTACTACCACTCTTAACAACTTCAGAACAGACATCACTGCTAGCCAGGAAATGCGATGGACTGGCCATGGTTGCATAAACTTAGCAACCTTTGACATCTACTACAGTGGTCATGAGAGGCAACACATATTCGGATGTGGCTTCGTGGTTGGTAGTAAACTACGCAGACTCGTTTCCAAATTTACAGCTGTAGATGAACGTCTCGTCTCGATACGCATCAGAGCTAAATTTTTCAACATTTGCCTTATATGTGTACACGCCCCGACATTGGTTAAAAATGAGATGGAGAAAGACGAATTCTATCAGCGATTAGAAAGCCTCTACGATCGCTGCCCCAAGCATGACATCAAAATTGTCATCGGTGATTTCAACGCACAAATTGGGAGAGAAGAAATCTTTCGCCCTACCATCGGTACATTTAGCCTACATGACACCACCAACAGTAATGGAGAAAGGCTAATCGATTTTGCTGCGGGTAGAAACATGATCATAAGTAGTACCAGATTCCCACATCTCGAGATCCACAAGGCAACATGGCGCAGTGGCGACCTAAGTATCCGCACCCAAATACATCACGTGGTGATAGATGCCAGGCACTCTTCTAGCGTGCTTAATGTAAGAGCGTCCGGAGGTCTTAACATCGACTCAGACCACTACCTTGTCCTAACCAAGGTACGTACTAGACTTAGCACAGCGCACGCCAAGCGAGCTACCACACAACGAAAGCTAGATGTTGGTAGGTTAAAGTAACATCAGACTACCGCTGCCTTCTCAACAAGGGTCTCATATCTACTCCGAGATAGTCCTCCGGCCTCCGACTGAATAAACGATCAGTGGAAGCGTATCTCAAGCTCATTAGCCACGGCAGCCAAAGACGTTATTGGCTTTACTAATCCTCGAAGGCAGACATGGTACGATGAGGAATGTCGCGTCGCTACTGCAGAGAAGAATATGGCACGACAAAGAACTCTGCAGGCGGGGGCAACACGAGCTGTTGTTGAGCGATATAGGGATAAACGGAGAGACGAAAAAAGCCTGATCAGACGAAAGAAACGAGAACTGGAAAGGCGTGAAGTGGAGGAGATTGAGATGATGGGTAGCAGAAACGAGGCCCATGGTTTTTATTAAAAAATCAAATGTGTGATCGATGGTCATAAGCAAGGAGCTTCGTTCTGCAAAGATGAACAAGGAAACATGGTAACAGATGTCCAGGAATCACTAAGGCTATGGAGGTCTCACTTCTCTTCCCTACTTGGTGGCGATGACGGGAACAATACCGCTGGTGGAGATGATGAAAACCCGGGCCCTCCGGCCGATGATGGGATTCCTGTGGAGCCACCAGACTATGACGAGGTCTCAGAAGTCATTCAAAGGCTTAAAAATAACAAAGCGGCAGGCGCAGACGAATAACCCGCAGAGTTATTTTAGACCGGCGGCGACGAGTTGATTGGATGTATGCATCAACTCTTGTGCAAAATATGGTCTGGTGAGCGTATGCCTGATGACTGGAACCTAAGTGTCCTGTGTCCAGTCTTTAAGAAACGAGACCCTGCAGTCTGCGCAAACTATCTCGGAATAAGTCTCCTTTCTATCGCATACAAAATACTATCTGGCGTAATATGCAATAGACTGAAACCGTAAGTAGGACGTATAGTTGGACAGTACCAGTGCGGTTTTAGACCAAAGAAGTCAACCAGTGACTCCATATTTACGCTGCGACAGATCCTGGAAAAAACCAAAGAGAAGCAAAGCCGCTTTCGACACGCCAATCAGATCAAAGTTTTTCAAAGCTTTGACTGATCTTAAAATCCCCTCAAAATCGTCCGCCTCTGTATGATGACCGCCCTTGTCACCAAGAGAGGCTTCAGACAGGGTGATGCGCTGTCGTGCGTTGTCGTGTTGTCAACCTCCTATTGGAGTACATCTTGATGCAGTGCCCAAACGTCGCCCGGACGGGCAATATTTTCTACAAAGAAACTATGCTGCTCGCATATGCCGACGATATAGATATTATCGGCAAAAATGCTCGAGCGATCACCGGCGCGTTCTCAGACATCGAAAAACAATGTCGTCCTATGGGACTGACGGTCAACGAGAACAAGACGAAGTACTTGGTATCCACTCGCAGGCAATCTGCACGTCGCAGACGGTCTTTGTGTACAGAGAACTTCAGCTTTGAGGCTGTAGAAAACTTCATCTATTTGGGCTCAGATGTAAACAAAAACAACATCATCAGTCAGGAGATTAAACGAAGAATCACTCTTGCGAACCGTAGCTATTTTGGTCTCGGTAAGCAGATGCGAAGTAGAGTGCTGTCCAGAAAAACAAAGGTTAAACTCTACAAGACGCTGATAATGCAGTTCCTAATGTATGGCTCTGAAGCATGGGTCATGACTGAATCGGATTAGTCGGCGTTGGGAGTACTTGAGAGGAAGATACTTCGGAGAATCTTTGGTCCAGTTAGAGTGGAAAATGACATCCGTATGCGCACGAACGATGAGCTGTACGAGCTATATGATGACATCGACATAGTCAGGAACATTCAATACAAAAGGCTGTCCTGGGCTGGTCACCTGTGTCGGATGGACAAAGAAGCTCCAGCAAGAAAAGTTTGGAAGCAAAACGTGAATCTAATCGGAGGGGCGCGGCAGAGAGGACGTCCGCCGCTGCGTTGGGAGGACCAGGTCCTAGATGACATCCGCAGGATCGGAGGCACTGGATTACAACCGCTGGTGCCGAATCTTATGTGATGCCAAGGCCGACAATCGGCTGTAGTGCCACTTATATATATAATGTGTTATTTTTAGTGGCTTTCATACAACTTTGATATGGGATAGGAGGGGGTTAAAAATCTGATGCAACTCACATATTGTGGGGTCTATGCCAAAAAATGGGCGTGGCACATTTAAATTGATTTTGGATGATATTAAAAGTGTTTTTACCCTATTTGGAGTCAATACATTACTAAAAAATAACCATTTTCATACAAAAATTCGAAAATGGGCAGTAAGTTTGTATGGGGGCTTTAGCTAAAAATGGGAGTGGCACCTTGCAATTGATGTTGGATGATATTAGATGTGTTTTTAGGTAATTTTTAGTAAATAAATTCCTAAATAATAACCATATTCATACAAAAATTCGAAAATGGGTGGTTAGTTTGTATGGGGGATATATCTAAAAATGGGAGTGGCACATTTGGTTTGGTTTTGGATGACAGTAGAAGTGTTTTTATCAAATTTGGAGTGAATAAATGCATAAATAAAAAATCGAAAAAAAAGTAAGTTTGTATGGGGGCTATACCTAAAAATGGGCGTGGCACTTCCATATTGACCTGGTCGTTGCCGAGAAAAGCTTAAGTTTCAAATTACAGCTATATATCTCTAGTAGTCTCCGAGTAAATCGTGTTGAAATAAACAGACAGACGGACATGGCTATATCGATTCGTCTTGTCGAGCTGATCAATAATATGTATACTTTATGGGGTCTCCGATGCCTCTTTAATGCGTTACAAACTTTCTGACAAACTAGTAATACCCTTCACACTATATTTGGCGGGTATAAAAATGTTTATACTGTCGCAATTTTGTAAGAGTTTTTTTACCATTTGTTCTATTATTGTTGAAAAGAGAACTATGTACTTATTACGAATTTGAATCTAGATTTTTTTTTAGTTTACATGCGTTTCAAATATCTTTTAAATCGGTAATTCATTTTTTGTTTAATTAATAAAATTGGTTAAATTTTAGTTTGAATAAAAATTATAAAATGTGTGCTTAAATTTGAATCTTTTAATTCCATGCAGATGTCTTACAGTTAGTCTTTGAAAACACTTTTTAGGGATCATCAATAATATTTTATTATTATTTTTTTTTTTTTTTTGGCCATTGATGATCTAGGTAGGGTGGGCGTTTGTTGCCTCAACAATACCAGAGGACAGTACCAGTCGAATTCTTAATTTTAATACATTTCTTTTGATCAACTTATTTTTCCTCTTTCTCCTTATTTCCTTTTGCTTTTTTTTATATTATTATTATTATTATGTCGCATGCACGCGAAATTTAAAAATAATAAATAATTTTATATATTTGCTCCGAGAACAAGATCCCACACCAGTAGTCGACGAGCTAGAGCCGAATATGATAAGCGTGCAATTCTCGTTGCAAAGCAGAACATAGGCCAATTTAAATACCTGTATGTACGTAACATTCTACGATGACAGAAAAAATTCAAGAAATGTGCAAAAATTAGGCAGCTTAAAAAATATTAAGGAAAGTCATAACACATGTAAGCGATATCAGTTAATGACAAAATAAATATTTTAAAATAGAAACGTGTTCTAAGAAGGTTTTTTTTTAAGACTGACAAAATTCCCTTCACAATAGATTGTCTACTTTTGAAGTTTAGTATAATTAACTGGGACTAGATTCCAACAAGCGGAACTATTTTCATGTATTTTTAGTCGTGGATTCCAAAAGTGGCTCCCGTTTCGAGATATTTTTTTTTTTTTTTTGGTACTTTTCTAGTTATTACTAGAATCCTATAGAACGGATAGCTTTAAAATGTTGACCAGTGTATCGTTTGATAGGTATTTCCTTCCTCTGCACGACGATATGCTACTTTTTAAATGGAACTTTTTATGTAACAAAACTTAATTATTTTTAAAATGTTTAAATTTAGATAATCTCTTCACGATAACATAAGGCCTAATATTGCGTAATAAGAAAATTAAGTAAGTTTATGTGGAGACACATTTATTTATTGAGTAATATTTAGAACTTGCGCCCAAAGTACATGGATATAGGTCCATGCGAAATGTACAGTGTTGACAACTCTACACTATATAATTTGTTTGTTAAATAAGATAAATTAAACTATCACTCAAGTCGCATAAAAAACATAAATGAAGTTTAGATTTTTTTAGTGCTATCTATTTATTTTTGCACCGATAGATGCTAGTTTTGATTTTGGCGGTGATAGATTACAGTTATACCAATAATTGTAAAGCAGCAAAAAAAAAAAAAAGCTAGCAGTGGCCAACAGAATGAATCTAGACTTAAAGTTTATTCGTCGCGTACAGATTAAAAAAAAAAAATGAATTATAAAAACAAAATTAAAGAGTCTGTCAATAAATTTAACTTCTAGTTGAAGTGTAACTCGATATTGAAAAAATGTTTGTTAGTGAATTAAAGACATAATTTCATGATGTCAATATTTATTTACAGTAAAATGTAAATATTTTCGCATTAGAACGGAGCACTGGAATATGTAACATTTTTTGGAGAAAAACAAATATGTGAAAAGTTTATTTCGGAGTAACAAAACTTCACATAAGTATATGTTAGAGTCACACTTTATTTCTCAACTAACACAGACTCTGCTATAAGTATTATTTTAAAGTTACGCACAGTGTTGCCAGCTCCTCTCCAAAAATAAAGGACAGTTGGACCAAGTAAAAAGGACAAAAAAACCGGACAAAATTTTTTTTATATTTATTTAATTATTTTTCATTTAAAACGTCTAAGATTTCATCTAGACTTGTTCGTTCTTCATCATTGTGATCGGCATACAGTATTTGTTCCAATTAAGCGTACGACGCTATCCGGAACTTGATAGTACTACGTTATCCGTACCATAAAGAAAGGAACATATTTAAATAATTTATATATGCATGTTATTGTAACTAGTACAAACCAACCGAATTGCCAAAATCGAAAGTAATGTTTCAATGTGAAGTCTATTTCTTAACTTGGTTTTAACCAAGTTAACTTGGCTTAAAACTCTTTCGACCTCGGCATTTGACCAAGGTAACGACAACAAAGCTATAACAAATGAAGCCAAATTGGAAAATGGTATGTTTCCTGCTGAATCCTTATAGCCGTTTACTTCTGCCCAAAACGAGACGATATTTTCTTGATTTGTCCATTGGATAAGATTAATTGTATTGTATTGTGCTGTAATTTTTTCAATATCAACGTCCTGGCTTGAAAACAACTCCAATATTGAAATTATTGGCTTTTTATTAGCACGTAAAACATTTGGTTCTATGCATATTCATATTTGTGGCATTAAAATGCGAGCTGCACAACTCACTTAGGTGTCCAACAGGATTGATTGCAGAATGTTGGACAGAAAACATTGCAAGTGCAGCCTCTTGACGACATAATGCAGATGTTGAAACTGGCTGAAACGTAATTTTGTTGACTTGGGCGAAGGGCACTGCCAATTTTTTAATCTTGACACTTTAACTTGGCGGCACTTGTTACTTACGAAAAACATCTGTTCGATAGGCGCGATTTCGATTACACGCAAACAAAAAAGGTTGCATCGCAATTAAAATTGTGAATCAAAAGCAAAAGAAATATAAAAAGTTATTAAAGTTATATTACAATTTCTATTTTGAACAATGAAAAAAGGATAAAGTAAAAAAAAAAAAAGGATATTTTTCCGGATAGGGGAAAAAGGACAAGTTGGCAACACTGGTTACGCATCACCATGAGTCAAAAAAAAATAAAAAAATAAAATGGAAATAAAACAACTTTTGGTTTTGTACATATTTAACTGTAACTTTCAAGTACCGTGTACCCGTTTGGAAATACATATGTATACATATATATACAGAATATTTTCTGTAATGCTTAGCCGTCTGTACAGGACACTTAAGTTTAAACCTTTTTCTACTTAGTATTCGAACATGCTTGGCAGTGTCAAAAAAAACTTTTGGTTGTGGAAGACTTAGATGACTATTTTGTTTATAAACTAAAATTGGTTTTAGGCAAAATACAGTACTTGAAGTTCATGTATTATATATATTTATATTGCAGACACAAAGTTTCCTGGATTGTGTAAAAAAACAAACAACGATTGCTGCCACATCAACAAATCTTTGCAAATCAATACTAACAAGGTAATGTAACTATTGGGTTGATTTTTGGGGCCAATACATGAATGCATATGTAGACATGGTTGCATTAATGTAATTAAAAAAAAGTTTTTGTATCTATATTCGTAAATGTTACTAAACGACAACTACAATGAATTGTAAAGGAAATGTGCCCATAAAAGAAGTTGAAAGTAACTAGTATGTCATCAATTAAATTATACATATGTATGTACGGATTGTGGTAATGTAAAAAGTAGAGTTTGGTGTTGCAAATTATAGTAAAACAACTTTGATATTGTTACACCTTAATCTTCATGTTTATATACTTGTCCCAACGACAAATATACTGTCAAATATTTTATTCACATCAATAAATAAGCCAGCATCAAACGAAAAATAAGCAGAACGCGAAACAGTGCTGTTATTTATTTATTTATTTAAATATAATTGACTTATTGGCATTTTATTACAAAATTTTTTTTTGATACGGAAATGACAGTTTCTACTACAACAAGAAAAAATAAAAAATGGAAAAATTGTAAAACGGATAAACTAAATTCGTTATAATTCAGAAAATATTTGTCCG
The DNA here is from genome assembly GCA_018903435.1 of Leucophenga varia. Taxonomy (NCBI): domain Eukaryota; kingdom Metazoa; phylum Arthropoda; class Insecta; order Diptera; family Drosophilidae; genus Leucophenga; species Leucophenga varia. Next base: position 46,489 of record JAEIFJ010001071.1, read on the forward strand.
ATTGTAATTTCTTGCAATGTGTTTCTATATTTATGTGTGAAATGTACATATGAATATACATATGTATGTATAAATTAAAATAATTGGCTATTTATCAGTAGAAAAGTACCAGACCCACAAATCTTAATTAGTTATAATTCGCCATACATTATTAATTTTGTAGTATTATTTTATTAACTAAAGAATGTACAAACATATGTATATGTAGTATGACACAGCTTATTATAGAGCTTTCCATTCTCTATTTATAGAAATAATTGAAAAAAAGTGCTAAATTCGATGGATTTTAAAGGATATCTCAGAAACGGTTATTTTAGTTGACATTTTTGGATTCTACGCCTCAAAATACATGAAAAAGGTGATTGCAAACCATGCTCCTTTTTAGGTGTAAGCTAGAAAGTAGTACATTTTTAAAAAAATATTTGCAGCTAATTATCAAATGAAAATGTGGAAGATTAGATTTGACTTTTGACCGAGAGTTCCTTGTAACATGTTTATAGAATATCCCTAAGATTACGTTTCTGCTATATGCTTGGTAACATATTTTTGACTCGAACAAATTGACCCACCGTAATGTACATACATAGAATTGGACTAGAAATGGTTTTACCTTACTTTGAGTGAATACCTTCATAAATAACAACTATTATCATAAAAAGAACTCAAAAACGGACGGTATTTTTCAATTAAAACTATTTTCATACAAAGACTCGAACATGGGCGGTAGATTTGTATGGGAGCTATGCCTAAAATGGGAGAGGCTCTTTGATTTTAACTAGATCGACACCTCTCGTCGTGCTGATCAAGAATATATATACTTCATAGGGTCTACGATGTCTCCACTAATGCGTTACATATTTCTGACACTATATGTTTCAGTTTATAAAACTTGTACTTGCTTGGCGTTTATTAAAAAGTCGTTATTTCTTTCCTACCATACGCGGAACTGTGACAGAAAACATTATGAATAATTTCCTGTTCCTATTAACTTTTGCAACAGTTTGTTGTGATTTGCATTTATTTCAGAATGAAATCTAGAGGAGTGGATAAGTAGTTTGTGTATTTCTGTTGTGAGTTGTTAAATCTAAAATTATACAAAATATACACTTAAATTATAGTTAATATCACAGAGCAATATGATTATAGATATATATATGTATATTATTATATATATATATATATATATATATATATTTTTTTTTATATATGTATATATGATTATATACATATAAATATATACAGCCCTGGTCAAAAGTTTTTACATAACCAAATTTTTTTGCACATTCAACCGAAACAGCTGCTTCCTACTGTTGCTATTGTTGTCAGACAGTAATATGTGTTGTTGTTGTAATCCTTGATCTATCCTGAATCGATCGAATTCTAATTGGAAAAGATAACGGTATATCGAACCGAGATCCAAGCAAATGAAGTAATGAGTAGCGTACTTTAAGAAAACTTTTGTTAATGAAAAATGTTATAAAAATGTCATTGCCCTCAAAAGGGCAAAGTTTTTTTCTTTCTAAAACATGTTAAAAAAATTAAAATCGGTTTGTAATTTACAGAGATATTGCTCTTTAAGTGAAAAAATAGGAAACATTTGTTTTTTGACCCTAGATCCAGATTTTGAGGGTCCCCTAAAAATTCTAAGTATACAGTTTTCTTCTACGACGAGACCTACAACCTACACTATAAGATTTCATTGCTATCTCAATAGAGACCAAGATATTCAAGTTTAAGTTTTGTGTAATTACTTTTGACGGAAAAAAAAATGTGTGTAATAACTTTTGACGGTTGCTACTCATTACTTCATTTGCTTGGATCTCGGTTCGATATACCGTTATCTTTTCCAATTAGACTTCGATCGATTCAGGATAGATCAAGGATTACAACAACAACACATATTACTGTCTGACAACAATAGCAACAGTAGGAAGCAGCTGTTTCTGTTGAATGTGCAAAAAAAATTTGGTTATGTAAAATCTTTTGACCAGGGCTGTATATATATATATGATAAATACATATATATATGTATAATCATATATATATATATATATATATATATATATATATATGTATACATATATATATATATTTATATTCATATATTCATATATATATATATAAATTATAACACAATTAGGTTTAGGATTAATATTGTTATTTTTATTGACGATTCGTTAGAACCGTATGAGAATAATTCTAAAACTAAAACTTAAAGTTATTTAAATTAAGCGATGAAGAGTTCGCGAAGCCGCCGCTGCCGGCAAGCAAGCCGGCAGAATGCTGAGTCGGCGCATCGTGCAAGCAATCCGTCCGCTTTGGAATGCTAGTCTCAGATTTCGTCTGAGACATTGTTGCACAAGCATCCGGTGAAGTTGCCCTGTCAGCCCTTTTAGATTTGCGCGTGTTGACTTATATAATCATAAATATATATATGATTATATACATATATATATATAATCATATATTATATATATATATATATATATATATATGTATATTATCATATATATATATATATATATATGATAATATACATATATATATGTATAATCATGTTGCTCTGTGATATTAACTATAATTTAAGTGTATATTTTATATAATTTTAGATTTAACATTTCACAACAGAAATAAACAAACTACTTATCCACTCCTCTAGATTTCATTCTGAAATAAATGCAAATCACCACAAACTGTTGAGTTCAAAATATCCACGGTCTCCCTACTGTAAAACTAATGCTTCTATCTGAAAGTGTAGAAGCAACAACTGAATACTGTCTCAGCGGCAGACTTGTGTCGAACCTATCGATAGATTTGTATAGTTACTGTAGAGGTTGCAAAAGTGTATATATATATATATATATATATATATATATATATATATATATATATATATATGTATATATATATGTATATTAGGGCGGGTCGTTAAAAATTTTTTTTTCGAATTTGGGACGCTAATAGGGCTCAAAAGCTGGGTTCACATATCCAAATTTTGTGTACATTGTATATGTATGTATATATATATATATATATATATATATATATATAAAATATATATATATATATATATATATATATATATATATATAAATATATATATATGTATATATATATATGACGGGATCCATTTCAAATCAGGCAGGTGGTAAGTCTAAATTTTAGATTTAGTTGACCATCGAATATTTTATTCTTCATCGAAAATAAGGGGACACGTATTTTACCGATTTTGAAAATGATCATTTTTAACGAAGTTATGAATTTTTCAATTTTTTCCGTTAAAACTAAAAAAACGTTAAGAAAAATTGTTTTGTATGCCATTTTTTTTCTAATTAAGAAGGTGGTGTTTTTGAGAAAACTGACTTTCTTTATTTTTCGAAAATTTGTCGCCATTTTGTTAATTTTAAAGATTTTTTCAAATTTCGAACGAATTTTTAAAGAAGGCAAAGTCACCTATAAGAATCTGCAATAGAAATTCGATTATCTTAATTAGAAAATGGCATACATAGCAATTTTTCTTCACGTTTTTTTAGTTTTAACGGAAAAAATTGAAAATTCATAACTTCGTTAAAAATGATCATTTTCAAAATCGGTAAAATACGTGTCCCCTTATTTTCGATGAAGAATAATATATTCAATGGTCAACTAAATCTAAAATTTAGACTTATCCGCCTGCCTGATTTGAAATGGATCCCGTCATATATATATATATATATATACATTCATATATAGATATACATATAAATAAATGCTATATATATAAGAACAGACGTTCCGATGTCTGCTTGAATCATCTTTTTCTGTGCAAAGTGGTCTTAACTTATTTCCTAACCTTTAATAACTTTTTCTGAATACTTTTTCGCCTACTCCAAAAACTCCATTTTGCCTGCCTGTATGGATCGATTGTATGCCATTGTTGCCCTCAAAATTAATTCAACTGTGTCGTCAGACATTTTTTCGAGCTTAAAAGATCTAGCTATGTCCGCAAAAGTGCCACGAAAGCGTTCTACTTGTCCATTTGAACAACTGTGAAGAGGTGGCGCACTTCTAATGTGTATGCCATATCCGTTCTTTAATTAAATAATAAATAAACAACAAATTGCTTTTGTTTGAGGAAATAAATTTAGAAGTTCAACAATGGGCATTTTTACATCCATTATTGTACGAGACGAAATTGGTTGTACAACTGCAAATTTCGAGAATTTGTCAATACAAGTAAGGAACGATTTTTTGTACGTTGAAAAAAGGTCAATGTGGAGCATTTCTCTAGCATACGATGGAATCGGTTTTACCCCAAGCATCTGTTTCTTGGGGTGTTTGTCGTGTTTTGATTTTGTACATATGTATCTTACAATTTATTACCACCTCATTGGCTAACCTTGCCATTTTCGGAAAATAGGAATCGTGAAGAATTTGTTTCGTATTTTCCTGAGCGGCCCTATCGCGCGATTGTGCTCAGTCTACAACAAGATTCTTGCAGTGACAGAATTTAGTTGCCGGAAAATTTTTTTTTTTATTTTCCTATGAATAAATTCATACATCTGTCTTCAACAACATCTTGTACATTTTATAACATCGATAAAGGAATAAAAATTATTTAAGAGAACCATTTCTTTAACAAAATGAGATCTATAAAGAAGTTATGGTGAATAACAATTTCTTTATTAAATAAGTAGGCGTTTATTGGTAGTGCGGTAAGTCAACTGGTCGGATCCTTTTTAGACGTCGTCTTGTAGTTATCTCAAGTATGGGTAAGTTACTCATCTCGTTGTTTGAATGTGACAGGATTCTGGTGTGGTAACTTCTACTAACTGCTGCTATTTTTTCTTTAACGGTGTGTATTTTGAGATCTCTGTGTATATCTTCGTTAGAAATATACCATTCCGCTCTTGTGATTTGTCGAAGTATTTTTGACTGCTGCCGTTGTATTATATTGATGTTTTTGATGTACCCCAAACTTGAAGGCCATATGTCCAAATTGGTTTTATGATGCTTTTATACAATAGAAGTTGATTGCTCATAGAGAGCTTCGATTTTTTGTTCATAAGCCAGCTCAGTTGACAAAATTTCTCTTTTATTTGATTTCGTTTTTTTTCTATGTGTAACTTCCAAGTCAGTTTTTTGTCTAAGTGAATTCCCAAGTATTTGGCTGACTTCTCAATAGGTATGTCAACATTCATTATTTTTTTAAGGAATAGGCACGAAAATCCTTTTGGTTGTAAAGATAACTTGTGTAGTTTTGTTTTTTTGTTAATTTTTATGGCCCATTTGCCTAACCATTTTTTGGTGTTATCAAGTATGATTTGAAGGTTATTAGAGGCTGTAGCTAAGTCTTTATGTGAATAAAGAAGAATTGTGTCATCTGCGAAAGTTGCTATCATAGAAGAGGGTTCTATTGGGATAGGTAAGTCTTGTGTAAAAAGGACGTATAGGAGTGGTCCAAGAACGCTACCTTGAGGTATACCTGCTTTCATTGGCCTTATTGTACAGTGAGCGTCTTTAAGTTTTACATAGAAGTGTCGATCAGATATGTAACTTTTTAGCATGTGGTAAAAATCTGGTGGAAGTAGTTTTTTTAATTTATGCAATGGGCCAATGTGCCTTACCTTGTCGAATGCTTTTTCAACATCAAGAAATATTCCAACACAATACTTTTTATCTTCTAGATCTGTATAAATTTTATTAACTACTCTATGGATTTGTTCAATGGTTGAGAGATGTTTCCAAAACCCAATCTGATGGTCAGGTATAATGTAACTATTAGCAAGGATGGGTTGAAGTCTGTTATTAAATATTTTGTCAAAAACTTTTGATAATATTGGAAGAAGGCTTATCGGACGGTAAGACGCTGCTCTTGTGGGATCTTTACCAGGTTTTGGAATAGCTATGAAGTCTGCTACCTTCCACGTCTTGGGAAAAAATTTGTGTCTTATTATTGCGTTAAACATATTCCGCAGATATTAAATAGCATTTATAGGAAGTTCTTTAAGCAATTTTCCCGCTCTCATGTCACAGTCGATGACTTGTTAGCCTTGATATTGTCGATAATATTGTTAACTTCCTTAGTACTTACATATCTAATTTTGATATTTTGTGAGTTGCTTGAACAAGTTTCTGGATTATTAAAACAGGCTTGTGTGTCATTTGTAAAGGCATTTTCATAAAAATCAGCTAGTAGTGTCGATTTATAGCGTTCTGTTTTAGCCCAAGGACCATCTGGATTTTTTTAAGATAACTCAAAGCGTGGCTTAAAAAGAAAAGTAATTAATATTTACATTTTTAATAACACAGAAATGAATAAGAATTGGCACTTTGAGCTGGTCTGTTGGCCAGTAGGAAGGCTAGCCTGTCGAAATATATTTGGCATTATTGGTATGAATTATTTCTAGAAGAATTTTACTTTTTTTGTTGGTAAGTCTTGAGCCCCAGGCTATGTGTTTTGCATTAAAATCACCAGCAGCGATAAATCTTGGCCCTTAAGATTTAAAGTATGTGTTATATTGAGCTGATGAGACATTGTGTCGAGGCGTACTGTACAATGCTGGAATTGTTATCTTGCCCATGAATAATATTTCAACTTCATAGTACTTTATTTTATTTTTAATTATAATAGGGTAACCCTCATGCCCTGTGCCATCTGGGTGATTTGTCTTATATAAAGTATATCCTGTTATCTTTAGGAAATGTTTAGATGTAAAATGTGTTTCTGAAATAAGTGCCAGCTCAATATTATTTTCATAAAGGAAGTGTTTTAGTTCTAGTATATGTTGCCTCTGCCCGTTAGCGTTCCAGAATATAATTCATAGTGTATCTGAGCACTGTCATGTTGTACACTAGGTAATGTTGGTAAATCACAGTAAATCGCGTTCTCTGAGTTGGTATTAATAAGTTGTTTGATTATTTCGAATAGAGTGCTTTTATCTGTGAAATTTATTAGGTGGCGTATATGTGTGCCAAAAGGAATAATGTCTCTTCTTAATGGGAATCTAGCTTCTTCGAGAACAACGCTCTGTTTTAGCGTTCGCGAAATCATGGTAATGGGTTGCCCCTCTGGGAAAGAACTGCACCGATGCCGTAAGTGGAGGCGTCAGTGGTTTAGTCGAAAGACTGTTTAAAATCCGGGTATGTAAGAATAATATCCGCTAAAAGGATGTTTCTCAGATTTTCGAAAACGTTTGGTTGAGTTTCGTTAAACTCAATTTTCACCTTCTTGAAAATTTTCTCCTTTTAGGATATAAGTCAAAAATCTCGCTATTGCCGCGGAGTCCTTATGAATCCTCTGTAATAGCTAGCTAGGCCAAGAATTGATCGTAAACTGAATAAGTTTTTGGCTCAACGTATTCTTGTATGGCCTTAACTGATTCAGGGTCTGTTTTTCCCCCGTTTCTGGTTACCAAAAAGCTCTCTTTTAAGAACTTCGTTTTTTTCTTGTGAAACTCTCGTTGTTAACCTCGATTTCCGGAAAAAATTATTACGTCATCAACTTGGAAGTCTTTGGAAAATGCTTCCCGAATTTTTTAAGCCAAAAAGTAGACGTCAAAACTCGTATTTTCCGCCGTTCACCGAGAATGACATTTTCACAGTTTGGTTCTGCTAAATAAATCTGATGGTACTCCGACTTTAGATTTAGCTTCCTAAAGTCGATTACCAATCGTTTATTCTTATTGCTATTGGTATTAAACTTTTTTTGTTAACAACCCAAGCTGGTCTGTTATGTGGAGATTTTGATGGTCTAATGATACCATCTTTAAATAACTGCTTGATTTCGTTGTTTACGAATCGTGGCAGTGACCGAAGTGTTAAAGGGTAATGCCTCGTAAAAGGTCGAAAACGCCTTTGCTCTTTTGAATATCTTGTCTTTCAATTCTTTTGCAACGAACGTGATGACTACTATATCATTAACATCTGTGAAGTTTACACTGTCCCAGTAATGGAAATGCAGTTGTTCGGATTTGTTTTGGTATTTAATAGTGCTATTTTGTAAATCTAACTCCGCTACTTGTATTAACAAGTCAAATCCTATAATCATCAAATGAACTTAGTGTGACAAGCACAAAAAACGGTGAAATTTGTCCAAAAATGTTCATAAGACATTGTTTGTTCTATTTCTCGAGCCATGTATTGAGCTCAGAGTGAAGGGTTTTTCGACATAAATTACTTCTTTTAGCTCCTTTACCATTTTAACGTAATTCTTTGTCGCCTCTGTATCAATTAAAATTTTTAAAATTCTCCCACCAAACTGTCGTTTTATGTACGGCAGTCGGGATCGTTCCCAAAAAATTTAATGAGTCATTGTAACATAGCGACTCAACGTACTCTGCTGCCTTTTCATATTTTGGATCCTCAGCATCGGAGCGCTCTGAACAACAATGTTCACTCCCTGGCGCCTTGGTCCTGTCACTCTATCGGTCGTATTTGGTCTTTCATGGGCTTGCTCGTTGCTAGTCTGAGGTTTCGAAAAACTAGTACACTGTCTAAATTTTGAGGAAGATTAAATTTCCATTGACTCTGGGGCTTGTCATTGCTCTTCTTTATACCTTTTTCTTGATACCCATTTTTGTCTTGATGTTTCCTGATAAAATAGGGGTTTTTTCATTGCCCCGTTCGTGCCTATTGTATTTTCCCTGTTTCGCATGGAAGCGACTTCTACGATCCTCTTTCGCCTGTTCTCTCTCTGCAATGGCTTTGGCGTATGAGACCGAAAACATGCTGGATGATTCGGAAAAACAATTGCTTTGAAGGATTTCTAAGCATATAACTGCCCTTTTGTTAGCAAAAAAATCTCAGTAGGGAAACCTTTTGCATTTGGAAGGCTATGTAGAATCAGAGCTAACCAGTACAGTAAAGGAGTGACCTAAGTTTGAAGGGACATAAGAGTGTTAGCGATTCTTACTGCCAATGTCAAAAATGTTTCAGTGTACTCGATCAAAGTGCAGGACACACACAGAGAAAGTGTTTGTTATGTGCCTTCTTGTTAATTTCCAATTTAAAAAGAAAAAAATTAACGGACAAATTTGAAATGAAACAAAACGGAATGAAACAATGCCGAAAGTTTGCGATGAAAGTAGAGAGAAAGCTTTTCTCTACCGAAGCGAAACTCCGACTCTGACGTCATCAAGCCTTTGAGTCTGTGTTTGTACGATAAAATGCAAAAAGAAAGTAGAAAAAGGTACGATCGCCAAATCATGCGCGCCTGGTACCGTCTGTCGAAAAAAGTTAGAAAATATAGATTAAATTAACCAATTAAATTAATTTTTGTTTGGGTGGTATGATGAAGTAACAGGAAAATGAGATGATTTTTTTGGACATAATTGGACATAACTGGACAATCAGGCGATGGAAGACAAAGGTCAGTCGAGATTAAAAAAAAAAAAAAAAAGAGAAAATATTTATAATTTTGGTTAACATTTTATGGTTTGCTTTGTCCTCTTAGAGCGCTCGAGGTAGGATTGGTAGATAATGAAAGGTAGCCAAACATATAAGTAAAGAAAAAAGATTTAAAAAGAATAAAAAGAAAGAAAAATTTTTTTCATAGACCCTACAAACACAATTTTTTTTTGCATATATGCATATTTTTTTATATTTAATTTTTTTGCTAATTTATTTAATTTTTTTGTTAATTTTTCTGTATTAGTACATATTTTTTTTATATTTATTTTATCGGCGAAAATTATTTAATTTTTTTGTTAATTTTTTTTGTACTTATACACATTTTTTTATATTTAATTTTTATTTTATTTTAATTTTGTGGGTGGGTGCTTTTGACGATGAGGTGATGAGCGGATAGTGTAAATTTTTTCTTATATGGGCCGGTATGAAAATTAATAACATACCTCATGGAAGGGTGGGACACGAGGGGTAATACCATCATATCCCAATTTTGGTATCTCTTCCTCTCCAACAACTTTAAGCGTGTTTCATAAAAATTACTCCTCGGCGGAGTTTGTTTTATTAATTTTTGTTATTTTTTTTATTACCCGATGTAGAATAGCAGAAGTATGGGGAAAGAAGGGGGTAATAAATATAAATTTTTTTGTTATAGATTCGGAGCGTGGCGTTTGGCAGGTCGAATCTCCCTTGAGATAGAAACTGAGCAGAAAGCCACAGCCAGACGTGCACGCAGGAGAAGACCAGGTGGTACATCCATATGATTAATATAACATGTTCTTACGTTTCCGGGGTGTCCTCTCCTGGCCTAGCTACCTGCTCGTGAAGCACTTGTGGCTCTAAACTACTGCAACCCGGGAAATGGACGTCCATAAGGATATCGAGGGATTCAGTCAGTGTTTCTGTGGCAGTGCCATCAGATCTCTGCAAGAGAGACAAGTATGTCGTTTTGCCAACAGCTTGCTTAACCTGACTGATTCTCCAATATTTTGAATAGACTCGCAGAACGTTTGTCAGGACTCTTTTTTGGCTACGCGAACTGCTTTTTATACCTACGCAAACTCTAGCAAAAGTGTAACGTCCTCCCAACCTGCGAAACTATCCTTACTGGAAAAGGCGAAGATGGGGGTATTACCTACATTGCAGATCTGTAGTGAATTTTGTATAATGAAGTCGAATAAACACTCACCTCGATCGTTTATTTCGCTGTTGCCCCAGATGGAAGGTCGAGCGTTGGCATCGCACCGAGAATAAGGTCAACCATTTCGCTGATAGATCCGGACTACTAGCGTCAGGACAGAAAAATAAATTTTAATGGCATCTACCTAGAATGCTAGCACGAGGTTTACTTACTTGACTGTTGTACAGCTTGTACCCAGCTACGTTCAGGCCTTTGACTGCACTATCTCTCACCCAGGGCTCCTGGATGAGGCAGAAGTCGATGTCCTTCTCGCCAATGAGGACGCGAAGGTTATCCAAGGCAGAGCAAGAGTGACTAAGATTAATCTGCGCGACTCTCATCCTCTTGCTCCACCAAGGTGTTCTCAAGCACCAGGCCATCCAGCAACCTGTCTGCTTCCTCCAGATCAAGGACGTCGTCTGGAGGGGCTTGACCGAAACCATTAATTCGGGTCCTGCGTATTCCATAGTGAAGCATTCCACCATGCTTCTCTATTGCTGCCACACTCTCCTCATCAATCAGCAGCATGAATGTCTGAGTCGTCTTCTGGGCTTCCTCAACATTGATGGTTAACCAGTTTGACATAAGGGATTCTGGAGCCAAACTCCTCTGAGCCAGATGCATGCCCGAGGTCTCCTCAGTATCTCGCTGGCTGGGATAAGCTTAAGCTTCATGCCACCCAGAGTTCTTGGCTTTCTTACCACCGTTTGAGGGCTCCTCCGCAGACCTGTCGCGTTTGAGGGAGGCTTTCACTGCTGCGCTGGTTGTTGGGCCTTTCGACTGAAGCGACGAACTCGTCCACTACTTTCCACTTCTTTCTTCTGTGAGCTAGACCTGGTGAGCTGGTTGACGTCCATGGTGAAATTCGTCTGGTTCTTTGCCTGGATAAAGTTCGTTTGGTTCTGTGCTTGGCTAAAGTTCGTTTGCTTTTGTGTCTCGCTAATATTATGCTCCTGGTTGTGTTCTTCACTATTTTTGTTTTCATCGTCCCAATCTATGTCAATATCGCACTCAACTTAAATATCTATGAACTCGTCAAAACGAGTCATATGCACAATTATAATTTAAGAGGTTGAACAGAATTTTTACAAGAAATATTTAATATACTTGACACATACAATAAATTCTTTAATTTGCTTTACTTGTGGGACTTTTCTTCTTTTTTTTTTTATGAATATAACTCGACACATTCACAACTACAATTGCCGTTGACAGCAATTTATTTCTTATTTTAGTATGCATATGTGATTTGAAGAGTAATTTTAAACAAACTTACGTAGTGTGGCAGTGGAATAAGTTTAACTCTAACTAAGGTAGTGAATCCTTATAAATTGTTGGTTGATTAGTTATTATTCCTTTTTATGAAGATTACGGTGGAGGGCTTGACTTCGCCCCCTTCTTCTATTACTGGCCATGTGGCTCAGCAATAAAATTCAAATTATAACAAAAGATATTTACGGCAGCGTGCCGGAGTAATGTAATTTATTCTGTCAAATAACACAGTTACTTGCAACATAGGCAAGTATCAGGAATATGTTTCTACCGACTTAATGCTGAAGTTCTCTTTCATCAAAGACCGTCTACGTCGTGTAGATTGTCTGCGAATGGATACCAAGTACTTCGTGTTGCTCTCGTTTACCGTTAATCCCATTGGACAAGACTGTAGAAAATATAACACTTCAGGTCAACGTTTGGGTATTACTTCAGTATGTATTCCATCAGGAGATTGAAAAGTGCACGACATTGCATCGCCCTGTCTAAGGTCTCTCTTGGTATCAAAGGGGTCGGAGAGATCTCTACCGACCCTGACGTTTTGGGTGTTTGGCAGTGTCATCATACGAAGTTTGGCCTAAAACCACACTGGTACTGTCCAACGTACGGTTTCAGTATATTACACAACACGCCGGATATGATTTGATAAGCGATTGGAAGGAGACGTATTCCGCAATAGTTTGCGCAAACTGCAAGATCTCGTTTCTTAAAAACTGGGCACAGGACACTAAAGTTTCAGTCACTAGTCATACGCTCCAGTTCAATGAACTTTCACCGGCGGTCTTAAATAACTTTGCGAATAGTTCGTCCGTGCTTGCCGTTTTGTTATTTTTCAACCTTTGTATAGCTTCTAAGACCTCGTCACAGTTTGGCGGCTCCACAGAAATCCCATCATCCGTCTGGGTAACCAGTATTCATCATCTCCGCTGGCGGTGCTGTTCCCCGTCATCGCCCCCAAGTAGGGTAGAGAATAGACATCTGCATGAATGCATTCAGAAGGGCAAATGAATGATTCATTCTAAAAGTTGTACACATTTTTACTGCACAGTTAAAATACAGTGCAGTAAAAATATGTACAACTTGCCTGTATTGACAGATAGTGCTCTCACTCACTCTCATGTTGTGCAGCATTTGATGGGAACAATAAATTTGGGTGCAGTTGATTCACTGTACAATGTTTTGGGTGCAGTTACTGTACAGTATACAGAGATAAATTTTGAAATATGTATTGGACGACATTTTTTTTTTTTATTATGTTTTATTTGCAATCTGCCTTATTTTATTAGACGACACGAGTGAAACTTCATGACTGGTATGTCATGTGCAAGAACAAGATAGAAAACATTGGTTTATTTAAATATGTTTATTATAAAATAAAGAAGGTAACAAATATTATATTTTAATTAAATGTAATATATTAAGTATTTTATAAAAATGATTCTATATTTAAAACATTAATATTAGAATGGAGAAACATAATTTTATTAACCATATCATCACTTGTGGCAATTCTGCAGCGTTTTTCGGTAATTATGTTTTTGGTAACCGAAAAAGCCCTTTCGGATGCTGCACTGCTTGCCGGAACTGCCAATATCTTACAACTAGTTTTATAAAGAAACGGAAATTGATCTTTGTTATTTGCCCACCACTGCAGAATATTGAAATCTTCACTGTAATTTAAATTAATTTTTTTATATGTATGAATTTCATTCTTTATAATAGAATGTATATTATTGCTCTGAATGGGTTGGGAATAATCGGAAAAAATGGAATCTATTTCTGGTGTGGGTGGAATTATTTTTTCTAATTCAATATTTCGATTATTTTCAATCATCATTTCTTCGATGTCTTTGACAGTTTGTTCTTTTTCAGATTCTGTAAATTGTGAAAGTTTATTTGTAGGTGGAAACAAAAATAGGGCAATATTATGAAATTTTTTTAAATTGGCTTGAACTATTTTATCTAAATATTTTAGAAGAGCAAGCTTGCATTTTTTATTATTTCGATGTCATTGTCGTTAGGAGTAGATACTTTTTTTAAATTATTTATGTATGGGACTGTCAGATGCAGTGTTGGATAATCGCTGCCTTCTAACTTTTTTGAAGAAGTCTCAAAAGGAGCCAGAAGGCACACCAATTCATTGATATTACTTAAATGATTATCCTGAATCCTACAGGTTTCATTTTTTTTCAATTAAAATTTTTGAAATTTCCTATTATATTAATACCCGACTTTTTGAAGTATTTTACTAGCTTACTGCAATGATTAACTAAATCTAGCAATTCTGGCACCTCATTCACAACTTTACCAATGACATTGTGAACTAAGTGATTTACGCAGTTCACCTTACTCCAGACCGCTAAATGCGGCTTTCATGTTAGCTCCTCTGTCAGATACTATGATCGGGTCATCCATCAGCAAATCACACCCAAATTCTCGTAAAATTGGATAAATTTTGTTTTTTATTGCATCATCCCTAAAAAATGTAGATATTTAATTTTGATTCTAATAAAACCAATAAAATTTTATATTTCTTACCGGTACAGGAGACTCCACCCATTGATTTTACTGCTAGCACACGGTTTTTAAGGGTTCCATCTTTGATGTAATGTCTGGTCAGCGATATATACGATTCTTTAAAAAAGTCGTCCGTCCATATATCCGACGTTTTGCCGTATCCAAGTTTCTTATGCTATTCTATTTCTTTTTTTATTTCATTTAAATGAAACTCATACAGAGCTCCGATGTTTCTTGATATGCTTGTGGGATGTGGCAATAACGACTCGATGTTAATGTTTTCTCCCAGCTTCGCACCAACAGATATAAAAAATTGGGCTAGTTTTTTTAATCCTGAGTCCGCAATTAAATTGAAGGGTCGCCCATTTTTTACTGTCCATTCAGTTGCTAGTTTGGTGCACTTCTTTTTTGTTTCGGAGTCAACATCAACGTCAGGATGACTGCGTTTTCGACTATTTGTCATTATGTAGCACTTGTGTTTGACCAAATTGGATGTGCTTTTCTCAAATTTGTTAACGTTTTTGCATGTGTTGCACACCACTGCATCAGTAGTCTCTATACCGTTTTCATCAACTATTCGCGAAAAAGTTTCCCATACCTTGCTGCGACCATGTTGAACAACTGGCTTAAGTTCAGCAGCTAATAATTTTGATTTTATATTTGCAGCGTACTGTTTAAAAGGTGTCGACACAGTTGAGCTATTCAGCGATGAATCCTGATTTTACACAATTTAGTTTTAATATTTTGCCAACTGAACATACACATATACATACATAGGACAATCACTGTTTTTGCTTGCAGCTTAGCGGCACTATATTACCACAAAAATACGAAAGACAATCACAAACATATAAAACAATACATATATTTTTAGTTCTAAAACAGATTTGTTAATTATTCATATTTAGACATTATAGACATTATATTTAATTTAATTTTAACAAAAACTTACATTTTCTAAAGCGTTAATTGCATGAGCGCCGTTTTCCTTGCCATCCATGTTGACGTTTTGCAACTACTGAACTCATTTGAACAGCTGTACAATAACACACAAACACTGCACAGCGTGTCAAAAGAAGACAAATATGGCATTCACTTAAAAAGAGTGCAACATCTTACTGAACTCATTCTTTGTGAGAATAGTAAAAATGTTGTGCACTCTTCTTCTGGTTTAAGAAATATACTGCACAGATAACAATGAGTGCAGTAGTTTTGAGAACACTTCACTACTGTACAGATCTGTTGAGCTAGAAATGAGAACATTCATGCAGACCTCTAGTAGAGAAGCGGCTCCCCCTATAGCCTTAGTGATTCCTGGACATCTGCTACCATGTTTCTTTGTTTGTCCGTCCAGAACGAAGCTTCTTGCTTATAACCTACAATTACGCTTGATTTTTCTGGTAAAATCCGCAGCCGTCCTTTCTGCTACCCATCATATCAAGCCAATCCACTTCACGCCTTTCCAGTTTTCTTTTCTTCCGTCTGATCCTCTCTCTATTTCTCCATGTATCGGCCAGTAGCAGTAACAATGCGACACTCCTCATCGTACCATGTCTGCCTTCCTTCGAGGTCCAGTATAACCAATAACCTCTTTGGCCGCCGTTAAAGGTACGCTTCCACTAATCGTTTATACAGTCGGAGCGCAGAGGATTCTCTCAGAATAGGAGGAAGACCCTTGTTGAGAAGGCAGAGACGGTCTGCTGTGACTTTAACCTACCAACATCTAGCTTTCGTTGTATGGTAGCTCTGTATGCTCGTACATTAACCACGCTGATTTATTTGGGTGCGGATACTTAGGTCACCACTTCGCCATGTTGCATTGTGGATGTCGAGATGTAGGAATCTGGTGCAACTTATGATTGTGTTTCTGCCCGCAGCAAAATCGATTAACCTTTCGCCTTTTCTGTTGGTGGTGTCATGTAGGCTAAATTTACCGATGGTACTCTTCCAGCTTGTGCGTTGAAATCACCGATGACAATTTTGATGTCATGCATGGGTCAGCAGTCGTAGAGGCTTTCCAAGCGCTCATAGAGTTCGTCTTTCTCCATCTCATCTTTAACATTTTGCGGGGCGTGTTCACATATAAGGCTAATGTTGAAAAATTTAGCTCTGATGCGTATCGAGGCTAGACGTTCATCTAAAGCTGTAAACCAGGAGACGAGTCCGCGTAGTTTCTTACTAACCACAAAGACGCATCCAAATATGTGTTGCCTCTCATGGCCATTGTAGTAAATGCCATAGGTTGCTAAATTTATGCAACTGTGTCCAGTCCATCGCATTTCCTGGATAGCAGTAATATCTGCTCTGAAGTTGTCGAGACTGGTAATGAGTTCTTCTATTGCACCATCCCTGATGAGAGTTCAGACGTTTCAGGTGCATATCCGTAAATCGTTTTCGGGGGTCGTCCAGTTATTTTGCTCTAACGGTAGTTGGGACCTCCAGAATTCTTGCTCCTGCCGTGGAATTATCCACGGGTGGATTAACACATCTTTGTCTGCGACCTGGAGTACTTTTTTTTTTGGACTAGCCATCATTGCATTTGGTACACTTTTTAAATCGTTGATGACCAACCTCACCTCGAGGAGTCGCTCTTTAGGTAGCTTTTACGTCAAGCTGAGCCTGCTGTGGTAGTGTTCTTGACCACTCGCACACCACACGGGCATATTTTATTTAATTTTTTACTTAAAGAAATTGGACTTTGAATATTATCAAATTCTATATTTTTTATAATACCAAAAACAGAGTTTAGCTCGGTCTGTAACTTTTGAATTCTCCTAACAACCGGCACAGCTGTCAATTTTTCCTTTTTTTTGTCGTTTCAAGAGAATTTATTGTGCTTTTCTCTCTATTTCAATTTACTTCTATTGTTAACGTTTAGGACCTATTTTTGGGTTTAACAGTTTCTTCCATCTTATGATTCCTGTACGACGTAAAACAAAATTTAAAATTAATTAATTTAAAATGATTACTTCCCTATTTTATTTCCGTCACACATAGTGTGAAAGGTATATTAAGTTTGTCTTAAAGCTTGTAACGTATTGAAGAAGACGTCGTAGACCCCATAAAGCATATGTATTCTTGATCAGCGAGACGAATCGATCTAGCCATATTTGTCTGTTCGTTTTATTTCTACTCATTTTTTTCAGTGAAGATATGAAGATATTAAGCTGAAATATGGAACTTAAGCTTTTCTCGGCAACACCATGCAAACTAACCCTATTTTTTCGAATTTTTGTATTATTTAGGTATTATTTATGAATTTATTTACTCTAAATTGGGTAAAAACACTTCTTATATCATCTAATTTTAAAACCAAGCTAGCGATGAACCAAGATAAGATGAAAAAGTAATTATATCCAAATATATATTTATTAATGTTTATTAGCCTCTGATGATCACACAAAATCTATTCAAAGATTCGTGTGACTGTAATTAAAGTTTCGGTTCCATCCAAGTTAACGTTTTTCCTTGTTATATTTGAATATATGTATTATAACATTATGCTTATATTTTTATTATATTCAATTGTTTAGTGTAAATATATTATTATTTGAAAAAAAAAAAATTGTGTAAAACGAAAAATAGTTTCGTTCTTTTTAGTTAATTAAATTTTTAAATAATTGTTTTTTTTTTCTATTTGAAAATATTTTTGCCTCTTGAAGGGAGTAAATAGATTTGAAATTTAAAAACAGTTTATTAAATTTTTTTGTTTTTACATTAGCGCATTTTTCAGCCTATTTAAGATCAATGGGGCAATGCAAGTGTTTATCAAAACACAACTGCAATAATTACAATAATATAGTTAAGTAACTACTTAAGTAACATAAGTTTAAAAAAATTAAAAATGCATCTTTTCGATCCTGTTACGAAGTGTTAAGTTTGGATCATCAAAAGTTTATTGGAGTGTTGTTGCCGTGGCTTATGTTGACGTATTAAGATGAAGAATTGAAATTCAACGGTGCGGAACGGTTGTTTAGTTCCGATAGGGAACTTTTTATTATTTAACTAGTTATTTATTATTTTTTTTATTTTTTAAACACTTAAGCTGTTGTATCAACTTCTTCACCCTATGTGTGGCAGGTATGAAAAACGTGTAAACATTAGAGGAAAATAAATCAATCTGAATGTCATGTTGGGATCGGTGAAGAGCGCTTAGTACGATGATTTTACTAGATGATGAAAGTAACACAGCTCGAGATTGCTTTTTTAAGGGATTCCCAATAAGAACGATAGGCTTTGGAATTGAAACAAAAAAAAATCACAAGAATTTTGGCCAAAAAATAGTGCGTAATAGTTTCATTTGGTGGGAGAAAAACAAAGTATCGAAAAACAAAGTATCGACTTTTCTTGAACTGGTTTATACGATCCTTCTAATTTTCCATAGCTCGGCAATAGTGGCTCAAATGATGTCCTCAAGCTAGTCAATTGTTGTTGGCTTGTTTTCGTAAACGTTAGACTTTGAATGGTCCCAAAGAAAATAGTCTATTGGTGTTAAGTTACACGGACTTGGTGGCCAGTTTATTTAGGGTCATTTCGCGATATTATCGACTTACCCGAACTGTTGACGCAATAAATCGATCGTCACTTTCGCTGTATGGCATGTTGCAACATCTTGTTGAAAGAGAGTGTCATCACCATCAATTTCAATCATTTTTGGAAAGACAAAGGCAAAGGTCAATATTGCACGATAACGTTCGCCATTCACGGTAACTGTGCGCCACTCATAATTTTTGAAATAGTACGGCTCGATGATGCCACCATACCAAAATGAACACCAGAGAGTTTCTGGGGTTTAATGATGCTTCAATGCCAATCAAGTGATGCTAATATATTCATAATCTTTGATTTATTATGGAATCAAAATTCATATTGTATATAAAATTCGTCAGCAACTTCAAGTAAAAGATTCCTGATACTATGATTACTCTGCAAGATCTTCTGTCTTCTGTTGTTTCTTAGTGAAATTGAAATCCACAAAGTTCTGAAAATGTTTTTTCTTTCACCGGTTGCGCTTGCAAGTGTGCGGATCAAGAGCGAGTTCGTTACTTTACTATTCATATTCAATATACGTATGAGTATATTTAAACTTTTTTAGAAACTCCAATTTTGTTACACAATCTCTTGTACAACCATAGACAAAACTTAATACTTTATGTTATTTCTATGTTATTATATATATAAAAATATATAGCTGTGCGTTAACAACGCAAAAACTCGAGAATGACTCGACCGATTTGAACTATTTTTTTTTTTTGTTTTGTTGCTCTCATCATAGATGTGGTCAGAAAGGAAAAAAATTTGCAAAATTTTGACCCGGGGCCTAATGGGGGCCTTGAAACCAGAAAGCCATATCTTTGGAGTGAATAGACATAGAGACTTGAAACAGGGCTCATTTGAAAGATGGTTAAAAAACATTTTTGGCGTTCAAGGTGTTCAAGGGATATGTGCCCCAATATAGATTTTTTTACCAATTTTTTTTTATTACAGGTGACCACTTTGACGGGATTTTAGAAAATTTTGACCCGGGCATAATGAGAGCCTTGAAAAGAAAGGTCACACATTTGGATTGGATAGACGTAGAGACTTGAAACTGAGCGCATTTGAATGATGGTTAGTCGTGTTAAGGGGATTTCCAAAATTTGGACCCGCATTTTTTGAACAATTTATATTTAGCCACCAAAGAGGAGCAAAAAAAAAAAAAACGAAAGCAAAGCCGCAGGTACCTGCTATAATATATAAATATATCATGACACAGCGTTTGTAACGATACTCCACGAAAACGGGTTGAATGATTCTTATGAAATTTTGTGTGTATATTCAGTTGGTCTAAGAATTGGACATAAACTATTTTTCGTACCACTAATAGGAGTGGCGGGCGTTGTCCCAATTGAATTAAACATTAATTCATCTAATATTTCCAATATCATTAATTCATCTAATATTTCCTGAAACAACTCCACGTATGTATTTCAATTAAATTTTGTAGATGTCTATTTTTTTGGTACAACTTACACAAAAAGGAAGTATGTAGTTTTAGAAAAATGGGCGGTGGGCGTGGCTTCCATAGAAGAGTTTGAGAGAAATTTAATTCGGTATACATGTCAAAAAAAGTTTGAAAAACACCGGACGATGGGCGAGGCCCCATAAAAGCGATCAAAAAAAATTAATTTTATTTTTGCAAATAATTGAACAAGAGATATGAAACTCGGTATAAATGTTATTACACCGAGAAAAGTATAATCCATTGGAATAACGAGCGGTGGGTGAACCAAAAAAAAAAAATCGTCTTATTTTTGCAAATAATTGAACTAGACAAATGAAATAAGGTATTAATACATGACCCGAGCAAGGCCGGGTAGTTCAGCTAGTCAGTTATGAAATGCCATAAGTCCATTGATAGAAGGGGCAGACATCAAACACTATATTGCATATTCCAATGCCTTTGCATTTGAAAGGACGTATTAAATATCACTCTTCGCAAAATATATCAATGACAATTTAAAAATAAAACCTGATAAGGTGATATTTAATTATATTCTATTCATGTTTTACCACTTTTTACTTACTCTGAGTACCAATGATTGATATTTATAGCATATACTGTAAATGTGGCCATTACAGCTTGTTAAATGCGTGGGCATTACTTAGGGCATTCATCCAGCTGGAATGGTCCAATGCTACTCGATACCAATTCTGATCCTAATCTTGCGGACGTCTTTCAAGACCTGGTCCTTCCAAAGCAGCAGCGTCGCCGGAGCCCTGTTTGTGAATTTTTGCCGATTATGTCGATGTCATTGACACACGCGAGCAGCATAGTTCGTTAAAAGAAACTATTGTCCTTCAGGGCAACGTGTGGCCATTGGTGTAGTATATACTCCATTAGGCGATTGATGAAGTCGCACGACAACGCATAGCCTTGTTTGAAGTCTCTCTTAGTATCAAAGAGGTCGGAGAGATTTTGACCGACCCTGACAACACTTTGGACGTTTGTTAGTTTCATCATACAGAGCTGAACGATCTTTGCAGGGACTCTACATTTAGTCAATGTTTTGTAATACTTTAATCTTATTGGCGTGTCCAAAGCAGCTTTGAAATCGACAAATATTTTTTTATTTGGTTTTCTCAAGGAAATGGCATAGTGTAAATATGGAGTCGATGGTCGACTTCTTCGAGACTTTGTACGTTTGGTACCAGACTGTTACACAGTATGCCGGATATAATTTTTTGCAAACTGCGAGGTCTCCTATCTTGAGGATTAGACAAAGCACACTTACGTTGTGATCTCTGGGCATGCGTTCACCAGTCCATATTTTGCATTAGAGTTGATGCATATATGCAATAAACTCTTCGCATGCGGTGTGAAATAACTCTTCGGGTATTTCGTCTGCGTCTGTCGCTTTGTTATTTTAAAGCCTTTGTATAGCTTCTAAGACCTCGTCATAGTCTGGTGGCACCACAGGAGTGCCATCATCGGTCGGGGGAACCAGTTCTTCATCTTCTCTGGTTTCGGCATTGTTCTCGTCCTCGCTCCCAAGTAGGAAACATTTGTCACCACGTTTCCTTACGCATCTTTACAGAATGAGGCTCATAACCTTCGGTCAAACGCTTGATACTTTGATAGAATTTTTGAGCCTTATATCTGTCGCACATCATCCCTACTTCCTAAAGCTCACGCCTTTCTAGGTATTTCTTTTTGCGTTCCAAAAGGCGTTTTTCCTCTCTCCGTTTCCATCGATATCGCTCCACAACAGATCGTGTTGCTCCTGCCGGCAGGACTTACTTATAGGCGTTATTCTTCTTTATCGTAGCAATGCGACACTCCTCATCGTACCAAGTTTACCTCCGAGGTGTGACATAACCAATAACATCTTTGTCTAGATGTGTGTGTCGATTAGCCTTTCTTCATTATTATTGTTGGTGTCATGTAGACTAAAGTTACTGATGGTTGGGCGAAAGATTTCTTCTCTCCCAATTTGTGTGTAGAAATCACTAATGAATATTTTGATGTCATGCTTGGGACAGCGGTCGTAGAGGCTTTCAAAGCGTTCATACAATTCGTCTTTCTCCATCTCTTTTTTAATATTTGTCGGGGCGTGAACACATAATAAGCTAATGTTAAAGAATTTAGCTTTGATGCGTATCACGCTCGTCTACGGCTGTAAATTTGGGGACGACGAGGCCACGTAGTTTTTTACTAACCACTAAGCCACATCCAAATATGCGTTGACTTTCATGGCCACTGTAGTAGATATCGCCGGTTGCTTTTTCTAGGTGTCCATTTCCAATCCATCGCATATCCTGGATGGCTATAATATCAGCCTTAAATTTGCCTAGAGTTTCAATCAGTTGTTTAGTTGCACCATCTCTGTTAAGGGATCGGATATTCCAGGTGCATATTTCTAAATCGTGTTCTTTAAATCGTTTCTGGGGTTTGTTATCATAAGCAGATTTAACAGCAGTTGGGCCAGAATATATGCCCCTGCCGCCGAGTTCACCACGGGTGGATTTTCACTTCTATGCCTGCCACCTGGAGTAGTTCAGTATTTTCTAGACGTCTTATCCATGGTTATTGTATGCCTAGGTTTCAAAAGTTTTCCGGTTGAGGGGACCAACCCCCTCATTCTGTTTAGACGGCTTTTACGTCAAGCTGAGTCTGCTGTTGTGGTATTCTAGACCGCCCGCATCCCACACTGGCATGATGAATCTATGTTCCATTAAATATTAACGCAACTTGATTGAAAACTTTTTATAATTTGTGCGTGGGAGATACTTGCTGTTCTCTTTCCAGTACTAAAATTGAAGCAATCAATTTGTTTGAATTTCCCGTTATATGTTACTTATGCGTAAGTTATATTTCTTTTTGTAGTATTCCTCATGGATATTAGCATTTTCCGGAGTTTAATTATATATTCCAGTAAAAACAGTTAACTGTTCTTCTAAAATTGTGTAGTCACCTACTTTGTCGGACCAAGAATTTTCACTCCGTATCGACAAGTTTGTGAAGAAAGTTTCCCAAGTCTTCAATATCAATGGTGCTACTTTTCCTTCTATGTGTTCTTAGCAGCATATTAATTTTAGAAATGAAAATTCGTTTCTTTGAAAAAAATCTTGCTGACGTTCCTCGAAAGTAAT
Organism: Leucophenga varia; assembly: GCA_018903435.1. Classification (NCBI taxonomy): domain Eukaryota; kingdom Metazoa; phylum Arthropoda; class Insecta; order Diptera; family Drosophilidae; genus Leucophenga; species Leucophenga varia. The sequence goes on from JAEIFJ010001071.1 coordinate 69,977, forward strand.
ATTTATATGTTGATACAGCCCTTGGAAATTTCATTTGTACCACATCTGTATACTTTGTTTTTTTAATTTTAAAGGTTGCATCAGCATTTAAGGATGATGATGAACACGATGCACTATCATCTATTTTTCGCTTACGGCTATGTGACTTTAATTGTGAAGACTATCTCCGACATATACTTTTTTCCGCAGATATGTCGTACAGATACTCTGCTTCGTCGTCATTTTTCTCCTCTCTTTTTTTCCACCAGATCTCAGTTTAGAGAATCACAAATAGCCGGTCTATGATGTTTTTATATATTGGATTGAGGCATATTGGTATGATTTATTTAGAATGACTCATTCACTTACCAACAGCGCTGCACAAATGTAACTTCGCGAATGATAAACATTTTCTTAATATTCTGTTTTTATACCAAATCATTTTTCACTTTACACTCCAGGAGGTATTATAAAATAATAGATAAAAATTATTTGAAAAAAAATAATTATATTGATAAGACAAAATAAACAGGTAAAAAGGGTGTCAAATATATGTTACGCATTTTTATTTGTTTCCACTAGCCACATTTATTTTCAGAATACTTAATTTTGTTTTTTACTTTGTATTGATAGGACAACATAAACATGTTAAACGTATTGAAGTATCGGTCAAATATATGTATGTTTCGCTTTTTTAATTGCTACCTGACACACACACATGATCGCTTTTTCTTTATTGGCCAACATATGACAATATTTGGGCGACTGAGCAAAAAAAAATGTCTTCCACATATTTTAAAAATCTAAAAAAAAAAATGGCCTAGGGTTTTTTGAATAGAATACATCATATTACTACGACTTAGAAGTCAAAAAAAATGATTTACAATTTTCGGAATAAAATTT
>JAEIFJ010001073.1:0-72646 GCA_018903435.1 Leucophenga varia
TAATAACATAATCACGACTTGATTCCAAAAGCCAAATCCGTATATAATATTTTATCTTATTCATCAGAATTTTCGAGTTCAGAGTTAGTTAAAAAAATAAGAAGAAAAAAAGTAGAAATATTCACATAAGATACAGTATCTTACGTGAACACTTTTAAATTAGTTGCCTTTATTTTTTAAGTATCCTAACTAATTTTCCACATATCAAACATAATTTTTAACAATTCTTTTACAGAAACAACACAAACTATTGCAAATTTCCAATGTTCGCCAAAAAGAAAAAAATATATTGTATAATTCTGATTGACACCAAGAACAAAATAGCAAATGGAAAATCAAAATAAGTTGGCAACTCACAGACAAATCAATGACATCAAATATAACAATGCAGCAGCAGCTCCAACGCCCAAGATACACTACATACTATACCGATGCAAGCGGTTATTGTCCTTACACAGACACACACAAATACACGCATACACACATATTAAAAAGTTCAACTTGTGTTTCTCTCTCTGAATGTGTGAGTGTGTGTGTGTATATATAATTTTTCTACAAGTTATTTAATCTCATCTGTCCATCAATCTGTCCATCAATTTGTCAGTTGAAGTGCTTTCGCTTGCTTCAAACGTGTTCTTCATATACTCATGCCATCAAAATTTCTTCTTCTTCTACTAGTTTTTTTTTTTTTTTTTTTGCGCTGCATTTTCGCAGACGTAAGCGTAACAATCAGACAGACAGACACACTCACACATACATATACTTTTATATAGTTTTTTATATCCTTTTGCTTTTTAAACAAAAAACTACGAAAGCTGTCCATCATTTTGTCTACTCTATAAATTTTCTATTTTAAATTGACAGCGACTCACTCACTCAAATTCAATCAACTCAACTCGACTCTGCCATAGATTCCGCATCCGGTTCACTTTGTATTTGGTTCACTTTTATTTCATTCCATTTCAGCTCGGCTCAGTTTCAGTAGCAGTTTGTACGTACGTACGTGTGCTGACGTCCTGTCGTAGTGAATGAGTCGCTTGACGGATTGACGTCTATCGTATTCATTGCCATTCATTGTGTCTGCTTTGTACGTATGTGTGTGTGTGTGTGTGTGTGTGTGTGTGTACTGCAAAGGGTTGTATGTATTTGATTACTTCAAAGCTTACTCATTGAAATATTAAATAGAACAATAAATTGTAGTATGTATAAGTCAAGAACTCAGAATATATACAGTATCCATTCATTGTAGCCCATTTGCGTAATGCTAGTGATGGCAGCCTTGTGTGTGTGTCTTGCTGAAAAGGGTTGTTTGTATTTATTACTTAAAGCTTCTCTAAATATTAATAGAAAATAAGAAATTGTAGTATGTATAAGTAGAACACTTTAGATTAAGTAAAATAAAAAAAGTTACTGATAAATCATTCAAAACAGACGCTCCTAATTAAACTTTGAAGCTTAGCAGATTTAAGTACTCAAATGAAAGGAGTTACTAACTACAAAGGGAATAAAAAAATATATCAGAAGGTGTAGATGAAGAAAAAAAAAAAGAAAAAGGACGAATGCCTGTGTACTTCAACACTTATTTACTTTGCTTTCATTTATCCCAATCGAAATCCTTTTTTTATTTACTTCACATTTCTTAGTCATCTTTAAAAATCTTCTTCTTATTCATCTTTTTTTCGTCAAATTCTTTATAATTTTACTTCTGCATCTTCTTTATTACTGTTCTCTTCCTTTTTTTTCTGTTGTCTTTTAAGATTGTTTGTCACACCCGCATATGTGGCAGGTCTCAAAGATCCTTCAACGGATTGACAACTTCGAGCGTGAGGATTCTAATATTTTTCTGCTTAACCATGCATTAATCACTCTGTTTGATAAATTGTTAGTTTGTTTTTTTTATGTTAAATTCTTTTTTTTTTTTTTTTTTTTTTAATTTTTCTCAAATTTTTTTTTTTTTTTCAATAACATACATCCCTTCAACGCGTTCTACTACTACTCAATCTGCTTATTGTCCTTTCCGTCTATTTGTATTTAGTTGTTGTTGCTGCTTGTGCTGCCCTGCTCGACTGCTGTCCTTTCCCACCCTACGTCTCTCAGTTCAGTTCATTTTATTCATTCAACTTTTCGTCTTCGTCTGCTTTCATTTTGATTTTCATCTGTTTGATGAAGGGTCACAAGCAGATTTCTTGATAAATTGTGGACTGAGTTTGACGAACGAACTTCAACTATGTCCTGGGAGTGAGTGCATAACAAAAAAGCAAAAGAAAAGAAAGTAATATCAATAGAAAAAAATTTTAAAAATAAACGAAACTAAGAACTGAAAGCACAGTGGTACCAAAGCTTTAAAACTCTTCACAATGACATATAAATATGGTCACATGGACAGAGGATGAAAGTAAAAAAGTTATTATAAATGTAGATGTAAAAAAGTACAATTTTTCTACATTTTAGAGAGGGAGAGAGAGAGAGGAGAATGGGAAGGGAGAGGGTAAGATTAACTGTGTGAGTGAAAGAGATAGTGGGAATTACGGCTTCTAAGATATCGAGAAAAAAGGTTTACATGTTTTGTATTCACAGAAGCTAGTAGAAGTGAGAGTGTGTCGTGTTCTATCGTGTCACGTTCCATTTTGACTAACCCTAACCTGTCAGCTGTTAAATTGTTATTGGGACCCCTCTATATATTGCTTAAAGTTTTATTGGAGTATTTGTTAAGCGACCGATTCTCTTTTGAATATGACGATTTCCGCAATCAGATGGTTATGACAACTCCAAACTTCATTCTTTGAGACTTTTTACAATTTACGAGTAACTGCTGTATTTATAATATTATTATTTTTAAATTGAAAGTAAGCAATTCTGCGATCTCCAAGATCTATTGTAGACTCTACTGATCAGATGACCTGATCTAATCCTTTACTTGTTATAAACCTTAGAATCGTTTTGGGATTCATTGTTCATACTTGTGCTTCAGTTAAGAAGTAATTTTGTAGTGTAGGGTGCCTACTATATTTCTGGCTAGGGCCTCGCATTCACTAACTGTATGCGATGGTGTCTCCTCTCTTTTGATCTCACAACCTGCATTCCGAAGAACTACTTATCCCCATGATTGATTGGTGTCTTTTAAGTCCACAGTGGCCTGTAATGATTCCTGTGAGTAATCTCAGTAACAGCTTTGTTTCTTTTTGGTTTATATCCATCAATGAAATTCTTTGTTTGGCGTATTCTATGGATTTAATTCCATCTCAGTGCTCTTGTGGAGTTCTTTTCATTTTGAATTACCTCAGATATTGTGCGACAGCCGATAGCGCTATGACGTTCTGGGTCAATCATATAAGTCTGCTTGCTCGTTGCCAAATATTGTAGAGTGTCCTGACACCCATAATACCCAATAGTCTATTGCTTCCTGTACTAGTTTCGAATTGACATTTAACTATCAGATAGGATGTATGTGCCGTATATGAGAATTATTTTGATATTGCAGTCTTCACTTTAATCTTTTTTACCCTCCACACATAGTGGGAAGAGTATTATCACTTTGTCGGTAAGATTGTAACGCATGAAAGATGGCATCGGAGACCCCATAAAGTATTAATATTATTGATCAGCTCGACAAGACGAATCGTTTTAGCAATGTCCGTCAGTCTGTCTGTTGCAATGGTTTTAAATCGGAAAGTGGTAAAATTATTAATCCGAAATTTAAAACTAAATTTTTTTGGGTCCTAGGCAGTTTGTATGTCAGAACCAAATTGCCACGCCCATTTTTTGGTAAGGCCCCCCGTACAAACTTACCTCTTTTTTTTTAAGTTTTTGTATAAAAATAGTTCTTATTTATGGATACATTCATTCCAATTTTAGTTAAATCCTTTCTACTCTCATTCTATGATTTTACTAACGATATGACAAGGATCGGGCCACAATAACTTACAGACCCCATACAAACTTTTCCTACCATTTTGCCTATTTTTTTCAAGAAAATTATTGTTACGAGTATGTCTTGATTTTAGCTCAAATTTTACATTTATGCTTCCAATTTGAGCCCCAACTTGAGCTGCACCCAATTTGGATTCTGTGCTTGCACCATTCCTCTCGTCGTCTTTTATTGATCCAGAAGACCAAATTACGTATATGCGCAGCCTGATCACATTTGTTCCTCTATGTTCCAAGACACCTCATCTTCCAATCATCTTCTAACTACTTGTTGCTTCAGATTGACACGCTAGTCAAATGATACTCGAAATTATATTACCTTCTTACAGAGTTCCCTTACGCTGTGCAACACAAAAAAAAAAAAAAAAAACAAATAGCTGGGAAGGTATTATAGTACAGATTCTAGGTCTGGTCGAGTAAAACCAAACTACATGCTTGAAATTTGCGGAACACCGCAAAACTCTGAATTTATGGTACAAAAAAGATACTGATTTTCCCCTCTTTTTCACTTATAGGACTATAACTTAGTCAACTACGAACCGAATTTTAATTTTTAGAGAGTTTTGGAAAGAAAAATCCTAGACTTTTTGAATATATAATGCTTTGGCATTTTAGATTCTATCTAAACTTAATTTTTTCATTAAAAGCTAAATCTTAATATGAAATTTTATAATAAAAGTTTACCAAGCATACTCAATTGGAGCGTTCTTTCTTGTTTATTCCTTGGCCAAATAATTGTTCAAACTAATATACTACAAACTTTATTTGTGTAGTGTACAAAAAAAGAATGAACGAAAAGAAATAATGTAAAAATATTTAATTTTTTTTTTTTTTTTTTTTCTTGTGCGCACTCATTCCATAAAACCATTTTTTAATTTTCCAACCAATATGATTATTAAGCAGTAGCAAGGTCTGTTGGGCATTTCAACGTTAATTGAAATATTTCATAAAGTGAAACACACTAGTGATACTCCAACTCAAAATAGCTAAGTAAATTTTATAGTATCTGAGAAAATTCTGTCCATGCATCCTACTAAATATTTTTAATAAATTTTTAGTGCAGCTACGGTACCAGGGTTGTATATCTGATGTAGCTATATGCGTATATTCATTTTAACTGAACTCATTTGATATTTTATATTCCAAAAAAAAAAAAAAAAAAGGAAAGCTCTAAACTCTGTCAAGAAAAAGAAGACGACAAAAATCTTCAATTTGCACGAGAAACAAACAGAAAGTGTAGTAGTAGTACTATAAATGCAGTAAGTATCTAGATACAATGAGTAAATGATTGAAAGACTGTCTGACTGACAACAAGTAATTGTCTGACTGACTTACGGACTGACTGACTGTATGTGTAAAATACTTACAGCAACTACTAAAAACAACAACAATGAACGATGAACAAAGTCACTTCAAAAGAATAAGTTGACAGCTGACGATGACTTGTCAGTGACAGGATTCTATCCTTTTTATATGTGTACGTACTCTAAGCAACAATATAATTTACCCCATTGCCCCATATCCTATCGAAATGACACCCAACAACAAAAGAAAAAGAAGTCGACAAAATGTTGAACGGTCCAGCGTTGAGTTTGTCCAACGCAACGCAACCCAATCCAATCATAGCTCATGCCACAGCATATTCCATTTCTCTGGCATCACAAACTCTTGTGTCCAGTTTAATGTTGTTGTTTTTATTGTTGTTGTTGTTATTGTTGTTGTTGTTGCTGTTGTAACCTTTGTGTATAATGATTTTTCAGTCAAGTGAAAATAATTTTTTAAAGTAAGTAAAGTTGCCGCTAGTGAAGTTGATTTTCACCTTCTCAACTTGTATCTATGCGTGCATGTATGTATACTATCCAATAGTTTTTTATTGTAGTTTTTAACTTTTAAACTTGCATAAATTTATGTGCAATGCAGATAAGATAGACATACGAATATTTTTTTGTGTATGTATTGTTTATGTTTTATATTAAAGTTCTTTCGAATTTCCTTCGAGAAGAAGAAATTAGGAATTTATAGAACTAAAGATACAAACACATATCAATGAATTTCATGTCCAGATTTTTATACAAAAATAATGAAGCCAGCGGTATTGAAGACCGTCCCATAACTAATCAGTTGTCGGCACTGTCCCACGATCTAACCAGCCCCGGCTTTGCAACAGGCTGGGACAGTCGCTGACCAGCAATAGGTCGACTCTGTATCCGCCGTGGTCATAGACGAGACTGCATGGGTAAGTCACTGGCTGTCTTATGAGAGACAGGTGTTGACCGTCCTATGTAGTTAAATTACTGACCAGCTTGGGTGTATCAATCGCTACCGACTCATGTGGGACAATCTTTGACTGACCTATTTAAAAACGGGTTCATATGCTTCATTTGATGACAAGGCTATTTTATGAATAAACTATTTGAGAATTACAAAGTTTCATTAAATGTAGAGACGACCCACTGCTAGTCTGAAACAGTCCAATCAGTTGCAGTGCCGGAGGGGTCAGCTTTTGTAAAACATTGTTAAATAAAAATGGGGATAGAAAAACAATTGAGATTGGCTAGCTCGTGGGTCAACTTGTAATTCACTACAGCTGACTCGTCATCGGTCAGTGGGTACACTCTGCAACAGGCCTGACTAGTCAGAGACTAACCCGAGTAGACTAGTTAGAACAAAAAAATAAGTCCTGTCACTAAACCCCAGGCCAGTACTGCTGGGCACTGAATGCTAATCGTGAAAATAAACTCAATGACATGAGTGACATCGTGCTTCTTCGTATTTCTTCGTGTCTCATTTCATATAGACTGTTTGGTACACGCACGACGATTCCTTTTACTCTGCTCGAACACGCACAGCAAACGCACGAAAGTCAAATTTGTGTACGGGAACCATCCTCTACTATGATCCGATAAAGTTTTCAACTCAGTTGAGTGTATTCGAAGATCGTTCGGTGGAACCGAAGCTTAAAAGTATCGTCAAACGATCATCAGTGGCTTTGATAGAACTAGGGCTGGGTGATTGTTGCAAATAATCGATTGTTGATAATTGTAAAAAAAAATCAATTGATTGTTGCTGATTAATCATGATTATCATGGAATACTTTTATGATATAATTTTTTAATATTATTATAAAGGATGATCTTGGTTTCAATTAAAAAATTTCTCACTTTTAAAAAGCTTTCTTATCACGCTTGTTTTAAGATGGGGAGGGATGGAGGTCAATGGTCTGATACAACTCAAGTTTATACATTTAATTTTTTTTTTTTGATATCAGAAAATGAGAGGTTAGACTGTATTAGCGCTATATGTTATAGTGCGCCGATCCTTACCATACCGGTGGTGTGTACATAGGTCGCTATAAGAAGTGTTTTTACCCAATATGGAGTCAATACACGGCTAACTAATAAACATTTTCATACAAAAATTCGAAAATGAGCGGTATGTTTGTAGGGGTCCTATATGTATAAATAGGCGTGGCAACTTTTTTGACATTGGATATTATAGGAAGGGTTTTTACTCAAATTCGAAAATTGGCGGTAGTTTTGTATGCGAATTATGCCTAAAATGGGCGTGGCACCTTTATTTCAACACTTTAACTGCATAGGGCTGAGGAAAGCTTAAGTTCGGAAATTTCAGGTCAATATTCTTAAAACTACAGACAGACGGACATATGGATATGGCTGGATCGACTCATATCATCGAGCTGATCAAGAATATACATACTTTAGGGTCTACGACGTCTCCTTTTACCAAATTGACCCGTTTATACTTTGTGCAACGGTTGTAAAATTATGTCGTACAGTCGATATTTTCTCAAAAACAGTGAAACCGTTCATAGCTTTCAGTGAACAGCTGACTTACAACCCTCAAAAATCGTAGAACTGCTAACACCATCCAAACCATATACGTACAATTTCTATGCTTTAAAAGAATTAAAATAAATTGAGAAAATAAATTGAAAATATGAAATATTGAAGCTTGACATAGCCGTGTGCTTTGGATTACAAATGTTTCTATACAACCACGCTGATTTATGCTTCCGTCGGAATGATATATTTACGTACATATATGTTACTCCTTTCGCAGACAATATCCTTTAGACTTGACATTATATTCGTTTGAGTTTGAGGGTTGCAATGATATAACGTAATCATCATCATCATCATCTCAGTTCTGTAGTGGTCAACATTATTATTGTACGCATTTTGAAAAATGAGTAATTCAACTTTCGATTTGATTGAAGGCTGATATTTGACATATTCGATTGGAAATCCTTTATGACCAACAGACAGACGGACGGATAGCTGGACAGAATATAGAATTAAGAAAGACTGTGAGTGACATACAGACAGATAGGACTGTGAAATGAAGCTGACCAACAAGCTGAGCGACAGGCGAAGGACAAAAAAATAAAAAAAAAGGGTAAATAAAGAAATTCAGAAATAAATTGAATGCGCCACGAATGTCAGAACAAATTGACAAGGACGAGTTCAGTTCAGTTGAGTTGAGTTGAGTTCAGTTTGGTTGGGTTTGGTTGTTTGGTTACGAAGGCGTTTTCTCTTGTTTGTAACTGTGTAACTGTCGCTTGTCGTTTTTTACATCCGTTTGCGATGGCTGGTGACGGAAGACGACGATTGTCTGATTGAACAACACAAAAACAAAAATAGAAGAGCAAAAAAAAAAAGGTGATTGAACTTATTTGCATGCCGAGCAAATAATTTTCTCGAACTTTCTCTTATTTAAGCATGAAATGCAATTGATTTATTTTTAACAAGCGCAAATTATAATCGAGTAGAGGTGATGAGAAAAACAATTGCTACTGCTGACATGACTACGCGATGTCGCGCGATATAAACTTGACAATCTGCCGGGAAAAATATTCCATTCAATTGGCACTCAACGCAGACAATTGTGTGCAGCAAAAGTGCGGCAGTACGGCAAGGCAGGCAGGCAGGCAGGCAAATAACACATCTGTTTCGAACAAATTCATTCATTCGATTGTTAACAGCAGGAATTGCCACTGCTTCTGTTGTTTTGAACTGCGGTGGAAGGGACAGACAGACAATTCCGTCACCAAATGAAGATAGAAGTCGTCGGTAAAGGCAAAAAAAAAGTTCAATCAGAAATTAAGAAGGAAAACAGCCGCGCGGCGCATCCCTCAAAGCGAGCGCATACGGAAGTGAGTCAAAAGTTTTTCTTGCAAATTTTCTTCGTCAATTGAAATGAAAAACGGGGAAAACGCGACGAGAGCGCATTAAATGGAGTTAGTGGGAAAGCAGTTTGAATAAAAAAATATAAAAAAGTACGAAAAAACAAAAGAAATACGTCTAGAAAAACAGTGCATAAGTGACATTTCTGTCTACCCCCTCCTGACACACTCTCTTTCCTGTCACAACAAAAAAAAAAAATCGCACAGGTCGCGGTCTGAAGATTCTCTATAGGCTGTTTGACACCTTCGTCCTAGTTACGAAGAATAAGGCGAGAAATAAGACAAAAAGAATGAAAGATGTCTTCAATAAAAAAAAGAACTCAGAATGCAAGAAAACCTTTTATTTTAAGTCTGAATTTTAATACGCTACACTAACAAAAAAATTAAGTTTAATGAAAATGCCTATTTAAACGGGTTTAAAAGACTCTAACTTGGATCAAATAGATAGAGTGCCACAGAGACCATTCTATCGATAAGACTTTGACTCAAACTAAAAAATATTCCTCAAAACGAAAATATGTACCTTATAAAATAAATGTTTGGGAAGAAGAAGAAGAAGTCTAGAAGTTTAAACAACCTTATTTGGCAAAAAACATTTGTTGCAGCGGTCGAAAGAAGCACAGTGGCGAATTTCATGGCAGTACTCAATTTGTATAATCTGGCTATGGTAATTCGAGTGAATCACCATCACAATTCCCGACCCAAAATAATATAAAAATATTTTTAAATCAAAATGATAATAATAAAAACTAGCCGAAATTCCCGGCCTTGCTCTGGAAAGCCATCAACTAGGCAGCAGTGCTGCATTGATGATTATTCATTTCCTCTATGACATACCGAAGACAGCCCCATACAAGTCGTTGGCGACATTTTCATACAAATGTCGCAGTTGTATTGCATGACATGTCTTGCAAGGCTTCTTAGATGTGATATTTTCCATGGCTTCTTGGATGACATGTCTTGCCAAGCTTCTTGGATGACATGCCCTGCAAGGCTTTGTGGATGACATATTTTGCAAGACATTGCATAATTTTTCACACAATTTTGTATATTAAAAATTTTTTAGTTAAATAAATAAAATTTTTTTATTAAAACGAAATGTGGAAAAGGGCAACTCATCAGCCCGCTTCACTGCTATAATTTGCATTATTTATTTATCCGATCCGGAAAGCTAACTCATAAATTACAAATTACGACTTACAAAATTTTCAGGCAAGGTTGTAATTGTAATGCTTCATGGTATTTTTGGAAACACTGAAAATTTGGTTCTAAGCTGTGGTCATGAGTTCTAAGCTGGTAGTTTTATGGTCTCTTGTGTTAAAAACACAGCCCTGCATCAGTTTTGCGAATAAGATAAGACCTACTGTTTCCGAAAGGAATTTTCTTGCTGAACACGAATCTGGGCTCAAACATTTTCCATCACGCCAGGTTTTCGAGAAAAAGGAGATTCAAAACTCTAAAAATAGCGTTTTTGCCCATTTTTAAAAAATTATAGAGTAGAACCCTGACGTGCTACGATCTCCACTATTGTCTGTTATTGAAGGTTGAACTTTGCTCTTTGAAATGAGCCCTATCCCAGTCAGATCTCAAAAATTCAAAATGGCGGATCCAATATGGTAGACGAAAATGTTAAAAATTTATCAGATTTAATTGAAACTTGATATTCAGGGTTTTGATGACTCCATTGATCCATCATTTTGAATTTTTGAGATCTGACTGCAGAATTGTAATCAGCGACATTGAATACCCCTAGGAACATTGCTTCTTCCAGTATTTCTTAACGTTGGATGTAAATAAGTTTCAATGTTCATTTTTTCAAACCCCCTAACATAAGTGGACCCTCTACTCTAAGGGTGCATACGAATAATTTGTGATGGAAAATGTTTGAGGCCAGATTCGTGTTCAGCACGAAAATTGCTTTCGAAAACACTAAACATTAACATTAATTAATTGATTATTAGACACAGCGGGTCTCCTTTGATCATGTCCTAATATTTTCCTGTCAAGCGATTTATGGAGCAGCTTTTTTAGAATCTTTAATTGTTTGAGGACTAGTATTTTTTAATATCTGGGATAACTACTGGTATTTTTAGGACAGAAGTTTTTTTGAAGTTTTGACATTTTCTGTGCAAATATATCTTATTTTAAAAATGTATCTCATTGGCAGACATAATCGTATATGGTATATGCCAACTAATTACACAACTAGAAACAAAAAAAATTGTTGGCATCTTGAGCAACAATTGACTAGCATATAAGCATAACTATTTATCAGGTGTTGTCTTACTTAAATGTAAAAATACCAAAAAAACTTACTCTGTTAAAATCAAGCTTAAATTGTTATTTCAACACCTTTAGTTGTGCTCCCACGCCTACTAGTACAGCGTTGCCATTCACTTTGAATTGAAACCGAAACGTAACGAAAATGTACGAAATGTCAACGAAGACTAATTAAATTTCGTTTATCGCTGATCGGAAAACAAATTGCATCAGCAAAAGTGTACACATACAGTGTACAGTTAGTTGGCGACTATGGCGACAGTTGGCAACACAAAAAGACAGCTGCAACCTGAAGCTGAAGCGAACCTGTAAAAATGAAGTGACAAAATGTCAATACACACCAAAGGAAAAGTAAATAAAACAAGTTCCTCAAGTGATCATTGAACGACAAAAATAAGCAAACAAACGACGAAAAAACGAACAGCCAAGCTAAGAAAAATTATTGACTCAGTTGGCAACACTAAAAGCTGAAAAAATATAAATTCAAATTGAAAGGGGGAAAGAAAAAACGCTTCTCATGTTGACGACGTTGCTGCCAGCATCATCATCTCATCTCCCTGCTAACATGGCTTGCGATCAAGTTAAAATTTATTAATGCAACACTTGACATATTTGGCAGCATTGGCAACACTGATGTCGTCTGTCAGCCAAGTGTCATGTGCGCACAAAATTTGCACCGCAACTGCATGATGCTACACTTCCTTTGCTTCCCTAACCCAAACAATGTTCGATCACACACGAACGTAGCAATCATTCAGATCTCAAGCGACGAACATAATACATACAGTGGGCGAACATTGAACTTTACAAGACTACACTCTTCCGATATAAATAATTGAACACATTTTTTTCACTACCTAACCACTGTTCAACAACATTCAAAAAGACACACTCTCACGAGGGGCAAATCGACAGACGGACAGACAGAATTTACTAAGTTTGTCTTGGCATGTTGGGGTTGCCCACTAAAATTATTCGTAGGGGGAATTTCCCCAGTCAACGGGGGGTCTGTCGTTTGTCGCTGTCGCCATAGTCGTCGTCGTCGTCGTTGTCGTCATTGCTAGCTGGCGAGGCAGGCGACAAGAAAAATCAATTAGTGAGCGACATGTGACGATAATAATGCCAACAATAAAAATTCGCGGCAAATATCGAAGACATTGCAGACTGCAAAGACCAAGCGCAGCGATATGTTGCTAAAGCCACAACAACAACAAAAATACAACAAGTTGCTGCAACTTCAATGACGACAGCAACATCAGCCAACTGTCAAACGACAAGCGCACCGAACGTGTTGATCCGATCGATGCAATGCTTTCGTTGAATTTGAGTTGAGATCGAAACTGCACCTGAGGTAAGGTGGGAGAGCAGTGCACAACTGAGATACTGCGCCACTGACAGCTTAGACAACAACGACGACGCTCGTCGTAGATCATTGATTGTTTGGTTTGGTTTGTTGTTGTGTTTTTTTTTATTTGGTTTTTTTTCTTTTGGCTTGCTTGTTTCACAGCAAACGAAACATTTGCTCTTTACTTAGTTCAGCTGCTGATGCCATACTCCTGCGCGAATTTAAATTTTCACAAGATTTTTTTAGGCTTCAGGTTCAAATGTTTCGAACTTTCTATTAGTTCTTTTGTCAATGAAGTATTTTATGTTGGTCATAGCTTTTACATTTTGTATGGTATTTGGTGCTTACATATTTTAAACTTACTTATTTACTTCTAGATTCTTTTAAATGGTCTAAATATTTGAGAAGTAATAAGTTACCAATTAATTAGATTTCGATTGTCTGGTCTTAATCAAACAATAGTCGCCACTTATGATATTCATATATGTACTATGTACAGTGAAACCTGTTTACTTGGAACAATAGTTAGGCGTAAGTATTCCAAAATGTACCATGATCCACGAAAGAACTAGTCTCTACAGATTTAATTGTTTCTTTTGCAAAGCAGGTACCTTTAAATACTGAATAGTGTGACTAAATTCGGAAATAAAAAATTTATTGAAAATCGTTTTTGATCAACACGGGATGACAAGAAATAATCGGAATCGAAAATGGATCTATAATGACAGAGTCGGATAAGTGGGCAATGACATCCGTATTCGCACAAACGATAAGGACATCGACACGGTCAGAAACACCCAGGCTGTCCTGGGCTAGTCACCTGCGTCGAAAGAATGCAGAGGCTCTGGAAAGAAAAGTTTATGCCCAAAGCGTGACCCAAATTTTAAGGAGTACGGCAGCGAGGACGTACGCCGTTGCATTGGGACTACTAGATCTTTGAAGACAAAAACAAGATTGGAATACTAATTGGTATCGACCAACACTAGATTACACCTACTGGTATGACAGCCTTAACCACAGGGAACCCAGACAACTCGGCACATCTAATTCAAAACTAAATGTTCAAGCCGCAAAGATATTAGCTGTTAAAAAATAAAAAACATACGAAACATAGAAAATATAACGGAGAACGCAGAATTTTCATCAGGAATACGGAGGATAACTTTGAATCAAGATACCAAAAATTGGCGGTTAGAAAAATTTAACAATCGATGAAGGCTGTATCCATTATCAAAAACAATTCGTCTTGTGTCAAGAACTATAGCAATTTTATCAATTAAATCGCGTTAGTGTTAAGAACTGTTGATCACATACATTCGATTATGCACCAAGAACCATAGTTCATAGATCCAGAACATCAATTCATTTTTAAAAAACATTCGTTCTAAATTTCCATAGAATAAAAAAATACATGCAAGGGTTACAATCTGAATAGAAATGCGATGATTCTAATATTTTGTCCACTCACCTAAAAGTCCATAATTGCTTTGTACAATCGAGTAGGACAAGGTGATTAATCAATTAAACAAGGAGCAATCGATTTTTTTTTAACAATAATCAATAATTGATTAATCAACAATCAAAATCAAGTAAAAACAAGCAAGTACGTTAACTTCGGAAGCAAGCTCAAATACCCACCTCACGAAACTTTGTTCATTTTCTTGAAAAAAATAAAAAAATAGAAGGTGAGTTTGTATGGGACTATATGTTATAGTGGCCCGATCCTTGTCATATCGATAGAATATTCATAGGATAACAGTAGAAGTGATTTTTACACAGATTGGAGTGAATATATCCATAAATAAGAACTATTTTCATACAAAATCAGAAAAATGGGTGCTTGGTTTTATATGGGGGCCATATCAAAAAATGGGCGTGGCACCTTTCTTTTGAAATGGATGTCATTAGAAGTGCTTTTACCCAAATTTGTAGTAAATACATTTACAAATAATAACAATTTTCATACAAAAAATCGAAAAAAGTGGTAAGTTTGTATGGGGGCTATATCTAAAAGTGGGCGTGGCACCTTGGTTCTGCCATACAAACTGCCTAGGAACACAAAAGCTTAAGTTTAAAGTTTCAGGTCAATATCTTTAAAACTTTCCGAGAAAAACGCATTGCAACAGACAGACAGACGGACTGACTGACGGACGGACATGGCTAGATCGATTAGTCTCGTCGAGCTGATCAATAATATATATACTTTATGGGATCTCCGATGCCTCATTAAATGCGTTACAAACTTTCCGACAAATTGATAATACCCTTCACACTATGTGTGGCGGGTATAAAAAAGGTCTTCGCTTATTAGATTTTTTAATTGAAACCACGATAATCAAATATAATAATATCAAAAATTTCTATCAAAAAAAATACTTTGTGATAATCATGATTAATAATTAACAATCGATTATTTTCACATAGCCTTACCTCGAGGTATACTTTCGACTAGGTTTCAGCATACTTACACGGAAAAAACCTCCAAATGCAACGAGTTTATCGTGACAGCTGCTTCAAATCGAAGACTTTTCTTCCTCGAAGCTTGTGTTTAATGTACGCCCAAATTTTTTCGATAGGATTAGCATGGCTAAGAGGGCCAATCTAATTTAACAATACTGGACTGTTCTTTCTACCCTGTGACGCGTATAAGGCAATCATTATGCTTCACTTAGAATTTTGAAATAAATTTTTATACCTACTAAGTATTCCAAGGTAATGCATGAAAGAAAAAGCTTCCTTTGCAACCTCTTGGCTAAAATCAGAACGACGTTTACGCTCTTACTCGACAGACTGGATCAAAAACCAACGTTCTTTTAACTAGAATAGTCTTCTTTGACTCAATAGAAGTCTTCCTTGTATTAAGTAAATTCTTTCTCGATTCAAGAACAGTCCATTCTTTATCCAGATCAATCTTTCTTGTTTTAAGAATTATCTTTGTTTTTCCAAGAACAATCGTTCATGTATCGAAAGCACTCGTTCTTGTATCAAATTACTTTTATTTAAAGCAATTGTTCTTGTAACAATAAAATCTTATATCAAGAACAATCGTTTATGTATAATAAAAATCTCTCTTTCAACAAGAGCAACCATTACTTTATCAGGAACAATATTTTTGTACCAAGAACCATTATTCAAGTATCAGGAACAATCCTTCATTTTTCTTGTATGCAGAACAATTGTTCATGTATCCAAAAGCATTCGTTCTTGTATTCAAAACAATCGTTTTTGTAGCTAGGTAAGTCTCTCTTGTATCAAGAACAATCTTTCTTGTTTCAAGAACAATCGTTCATGTATCAAAACACTCGTTCTTGTATTAAAAACGCTCGTTCTTGTAGCGATAAAAATCTTTATTGTATCAAGAACAATCGTTTGTATATCAAAAAAATTCTCTTAATACAAGAACAACCGTTACTTCATGAAGAACAATATTTCTTGTATCAAGATCAATGGTTTAATTATCGAAAACAATACTTCATATTTGAAGAACAATAAGTCGAAATCAAAATTTATACATTCCAACCGTTGTGAAATGTTTTATGTAATAAAAATTATATGCACAATGTAGTTCGATTTCTTTTTAAAGAGTTTTTACTGTACTTAACTCATGCAATACATATTTTCAACTCCAAGTCAACCTGTAAATATTTGTGTTTTGCATACTCAAAAGTTGTTTTGTTTGTAAATTGATTTTTCTGTTTTATTTGGCATTTGGTTTGCCTTTAGGCCAAAAAGCTGCACAAATTGAATATGGAATATGTTTACGGATAGAGCGCGCAAGTAAATATATTTAGATACATTAGTCAATGCAAGTATATTTGATAGTTTAATGTAATTACATACTCTAAAAAAAAAAAGCAATCAAAAATGCCTAGACATATAGTATAGGTAGTATATATATTACATGAATATGCCAACTCTGATCATTATAACTTCGCAAAGAGTTGACGTAAATTATCGATAAGCATCGATAGTTTATGTCACACCATTGACTTTGATATACGACAAGATTTCTCACAAATCATAAATAATAACAAATCCGATAATAAATTTGAAATTTCCTGGCAGCGGCAAATGATCACCGCTGTTGAAGTTGTTGTTGCTGCTGCTATTGCTGCTGTTTCTGTTGTTGTTGCTGCTGCTGCTGATGGGCATTGACTGTCTCGATATTTGCCAAAGTTGAAAATTGGCTTCAAGTGTGTGATACGAGCCAAATCGTTCGTTTGGAAAGTGGGTTGCAAGTAGACAACTACAACAACAACAAGAGTCTTAGTTGTCTTGTTATTGCACTTAGCTCATAGTTAAGGCATTAAACGCACACTACGCTGCGCTACACCAACCAACCAACCAACCAACTCGTACGTGCAATTTATTCATAAATGTTTTGCACATTCAAAGCATATTTCTGCTTGACGTAGATGAATTCGTCATTGATAGATGATGGATCTATGTGGATGTATGTAAGACTGCAGCTGCAACATAAGTCAAAGCAATGGCGGCGACAACTACAACAGCAACAGCAGCAATAGTAACAGCAACGCTTTTGGTCGAAGTGTTGTGTTGAGAAATGAGCGACATCGACACCAATCGACGTGCAAAACTAGAAATTCTATATACGAGTGGAGTATATGTTTTGAACATGAAAAGGGTACATGCTATACTTAGGTATTATATGGGACAATATAAAATAATGGCACAGGTGTTCTCTGCAACTAAGACGACGCCGTTGAACGACAATGTCTGCATTGGCTTGGCCTCATCGATGATGATGAAAGAGTTTAGATTACGTTTGGCGAAATCAATCAATGACTGCGAGAAACAGGCGCAGCCAATATGGCGTTTGCTGCCATATTTCATTGAAAATAGAGAAAGAAGCAGCACAGCAGATTGCACTCCACTTCACCCCACTACAACTAATAAAATGTTGCCAAGACAAAAGTCTTGTCATAATATGTGCAATGATTGCGCGCAAAATTGGTGAAAGGTGGAAAATTGATTTTTCTTTTTTAGATAAATTCAAAATAGCAAGCAAGAAAATTGTTTTTCATTTTTGCATTGGAAAAGGTCATTTGAGCGATTTTTTTGTAGAGGAAAAAGGTTGGTTGTTTGGTTTCTTGTTTGTCGTTGATAATCTTTTGTCACGAATGATTTGTAGCTTAATTTTTTTTTTTTTTTTTGCTAATACTGGGGGCTGTTTTTTTCACAAATAATGGAAAATATCTTTTGATTATTTTTATTATTATTATTTGGCAACATTTCTCGTTGTAATTTATTTTAATTTGAAATATGTTTGGACACGTTCAACTAAATTTTGTTTCTATTTTCATGAAATTGTAAGTCGTCGTCTTCGTCGTCACTTTATGATGAAATCAAAATTTTACTTTTTATGCGCAATGTGCTGCGAATGTAAAGATGAGAAAAATTCATGAGTAAGATGCGAAAATGTTGTTAAAATGGTGAAAATCAATACGAAATGATATCGTAACATAAATTTTTATCACGCATCAGCACTGTTTTGGCGCTTAATGTAAAAATATAAATTTTTTTTTAACGTAAGGAGAAAAAAAAAATTTACGCAATTTGTCACCGTGGAGCAAATGTATAACGACATTGCATTGAGAAAACGGTTCCATCTAAAATAGTAGCACTTCCAAAAAGCTGTAGCAAACGTTTAAGTTGAAGAGAATGTTTCAAAATACTCTGAGTGGAGTACAGTTAAGATGAATCACAAAAAGATGAGACTATGTACAAATTAGATAATTTGATTTCTCGAATCGTCTATTAGATCAAGATCAACTTCATCAGTTGTCAAATGCATGTTAAGAATATGTAAGTTTATAAGAACGATTGCTCTTGATACAAGAACGATTGTTCTGCCAGGACTCTTTCTTGGCTACGCGAACTGCGTTTTTTATACCTACGCAAACACTCTTTGTAGGGTTGCCTTTATTTGTGGAGTAGCGCTCATTAAAGATTCTCTTAGATTCCATCCTGAGATTGCTGAGATCGCTATTCCACCATGGAGGTCAAGGTTTTCTAACATGGCGGACGGGACAACAGGCCTCAAAGGCTCTCTTTAGTGTTTTTTATTCAAATAAGAGAGCTATCTCTAGTTCTTTGATTGATAAAAAGTTGGATTCTGCAGAATCTGTTTCAGTCTGCCCCTCTTGGGATTCCTGTACACTTTGTGATTAGTCGTTGAGATATTGAGGTCGAACAGGATATAACTATATTCGGAAAAGGACAGCTTGTCCGACACTCTCCATCCCAACCTTCGAGACTATCCGTACTGGGAAAGGAGAAGGTGGGGGGCATTACCTACATTGCAGATCTGTAGTGAATTTTGTATAAAAAATCAAACAAACACTCACCTCGATCGTTTATTTCGCTGCTGCTCCAGATGAAATGTCGAGCGTTGGCAACGCATCCGAGGATAAGGTCACAACCATTTCGCTGAGCCAGGCTAGTCAACACCTGCTCCTCCTCGAGTGGTGCTGGTAGATCGTGTGATATATAAGCCGACGCATTGAGACAGGCAATGCATCTCTCATCGATCCGCATCGGAACTGAAAAAATTCGGACTACGACAGGCCTTTGATGACAGGCCTTTGATGGCATTTTCTCTCACCCTGGGTTTCTGGATGAGGCAAAGGATGATGTCCTCCTCGCCAAAGAGGACGCGAAGTTTACCTGACTCTCTCATCCTCTTGCTCCACTAAGGTGTCCTCAAGCAGCAGGTCATCTAGCAACCTGTCTTCTTCCTCCAGATCAAAGATGTCGTCTGGAGGAGCTTAACCGAAGACCTTAATTCGGGTCTTGCGTATACCATGTTGAAGCATTCCACCCTGCTTCTCTATTGCTGCAACGCTCTCCTCATCAATCAGCAGCATGAATGTCTGAGTCGTCTTATGAGCCTCCTCGGCCTTGATGATTACCCAGTTTGCCATTGGGACATAGGGGCTCTGGAGACGAAGTCCCCTGAGAATCCAGCGTAGCCAGATGCGTGCCCGAGGTCTCCTCGGTATCTCACTGGTTGGGATAAGCTCGAGCTTCATGCCATCCCAGAGTTTACTAATCTTAGTGAACGCCTCCTGTAAGAATATTTTGGAAGCATCATCTTCACATCTGAACACTCTGTGACCTCTGATCACGTCAGAGCACTCAAACTTCGGATTCGGTCCAAGCTCCTCCAGTCTCTCCAACGTACTGAATACTCAGAATACAAAACATGTTGTATCAACAATAATTTTGGATCGATTTTTCGCCAAGATGGGACTGCCAAAATAGCAAATTGTTGTACAAAGTTCATCCAAGTTTTCTATTTGCAACAAATAATGAAGCAAATTGTATAGACTTATTTGTGCATTAAATTCCAAAATCAATTTTTATTTAATTTCAAAATTATTCTTATGTTTTGTTTCTTCTTCTTTTATAGATATTTTTAAGCTTGAATGTGCATTTATGAGAAAACATTAGAAAAAATCTATGAAATCCTAGCAAAAGTATCTGCACGTTCATTGCATATTCATCACGCATTCATATACACAACAGTAGCAACATCAACAACAACAAAAACAACAACAAGAATAACAAAAACAACAATAAGAAATCTTTATCGAAAATGGCGGCGCCATATAGAGCAATATACTACTTACACACACAAATAAACACACACTCATACAAAAGTAGAGAAAGTGCTAAAATTTTATGATACTACCGTATACTATGCCGATCCCCCACATTCCCCGACTAATGCTAAACGTCTCTGCGCTGAGCAGCAGTTAGGAAAATGTTTTCGAAACGCTTCGCGTAATGTTTGTTTATGTGCAATTTGCAACACAAAACTCGCATCACTCACAAAAGCACAAAGCGAACAGCGAACAGCGGCAGCGAGGTATGTAGACAACACGAATGAACAAACGAAGGACATGAAGTATCGAAGGAAGAAACGAAGAAAAGTCAATTTCTTTTACAGCATTGACGACATTCAAGTAGCTACGACGAATGCCAGGAATATTGACGCTATCTGAATTTAATGCTTGTTTTTTTTTTTTAGTTTGTTCCATTTATGCCGAATCAAAATAATTTGGAATAAATAAAGCAACGATTTTGAATTTAAAAAATAATTAAAATTTGAAATAAAATTCTGTTTTCTTAATAAAAATATTCGAAAAAGTATCTGAATTGACTTGCCTTGCTTTTGGAGCATTGTTACTGCCATACTACCTATATCCTGAATACAAATTTTTCACGCCCATAAGAAACTATACAATTGCATCTTTTGTAAATCCTTTACGATACACAAGAACATCAACGAACGAACAAAGTTTTTGTCGTGGAGCATTTTGGTTCGCATGGCAAACTTTCAACACAGTTATTGGCGTCATCAATTCGTGGCAAGCAAACAACATTAAAAATAATTGCAGCTAAATTCAAACGATTGCCATCACATTTCAGAGACGAAATGGCTTCCGAAATATCTGAGAGCAAAACTAAAAAAAAACAAAAAATGTATTACACAACTGGAAAGGCTCAGCAGTATGTGCAGCAGTAAGTGCAAAAGGAGCAAATGCAACGACAAAAAGCTTTTCTTGAGTGCATAAATCTGTCAGAACACAAAAAAAAAAATTAGAAGAAAATATTTTGTTTTTTAGAGCGCCGAAATCTTTATGATTATGCGAAAAGATTGCTAGAGAAATTCTATACTAGGAGAGTGTATAATTTAACACTAAATTTCTAAAAGCATTTTAAAAGTATTTCGAGTTGAGTTCAAACAAAAATATTATTAATAAAATAAAATAATGAAGTAGGAGCTGAAAACAGTTCTCTAAGAAAAATAATATTAGTAATTTTGTATTAATTAAAAAAACAAATTCATTACGAAAGCCGTTGAGATATTAATAAAACTGAAGCTCAAATTCCCCTCTACCTCGCGCTTCATCAAAATAATAGGGTGGGCAGGGGCCGAGTTTAGGGGCCTCCACAAGAGAGGGGCCCCACCACAATAGAGATAAAAAGTATCGACATTTTGAAGAGTCAGCAACTTATCGTCACAAAAGTAGAAAAGATCGTACTGTTTAAATATCAAGGTTGGCAAAACTGTCGTTGTTAAAAAAGTCCGCTTGTAGCGTGCTCGTAGTGGGAATCACCGAAATTTTATTTGAGGCTATGGACGTTTTGCACCATATATAAATTCTTTCGCAATTTATAGATACATGCAAACTCACGTAAGTATTTTCGTATTTATCTTCTGGTCTATAATATACACTAAATGTCATACTTCATTGTGCAATAAATAATAATTAGGATCCTCCACTCCTTTCTTGCCCCAGCGCCTACAAACTTCCAAATCCGACCCTGTTTAAACGCTATCAACATAAGCGTTCGTCTAAGCGATAAGCTTTTTAGTTGTAAGAAATCTCTAACCACAAAGCCCTTTGATTAGTTTTGAAAAACTGAAAGTTTTTACCATAATGTATGGATTTTTGCCATGGATAATGGAAATACGGTACTTGTGTTTGTTGACAAACCCATTTGGCCTTCCCTTGTGCACGTTTACCCGAAAATTACACTGTTTTGATTATTTTTAAACCTGTCACACATAGTGAGAAAGGGTATATTGACCTTAGACACCATAAAGAATATATATATATATATATATTCTTGATCACCTCTACCGAGACGAGTCAATCTAGTCATGTCCGTCAGTCTATTTCAATGCGTATTACTTGGAAAATAAAAAAAGAAATAGAACTGAAATTCGAAACAAGCATTTCTCAGCACTAAGCAGTGTATAAGTAAAACCAAGGTGCCACGCCCATTCTAGTCATAGCAAATCTACCGACCAGCTTTTAGTTTTTGTATGAAAATTCTAATTATTCCTGCTTTTTGATCCTAAACACCTAAAACACATGTATTGTTAACCTAGGTTTAGTTAGAATGGCCGACGAGAATTCTCGCGATGTCACCTAGGCCAGATAGGCCCTTTGTGATACCATATGATCCCTCATTTATTTCTTTCTATTCGAGCCAGCTCGATTTCCTTATGAAGGCGACTACTGCACCAATCTTTACTGACGCAATCTCCGCCAGACTATCGAGAAACGGTCTACCAAGTTACGGTTAGCGTCATTCTTCCAAGGGCTGGACAGTGAAAGAGAAAATGTTCTACTGTCTCCTCCTCTTCCTCGTTTCTACAGCTCCTACAGAAGTCATTTGATGCTACCCCTAGTCGGACTGCATGCCACCCAGGCAGTCTCCCGTGAGAGCTCCAAACAACATGAATAGAATCTGTCTATTATGCCGCATGAGTTGGGCTGTTCGTTTAGTGTTTTAATCTGGCCACGTAAGTTTCGAGTTATTACATTAGGGATTTGTGGCCCATCTAATCTCTGCCAGTCTGATTATTTCCTCATTGTCAACCTAATACACCACCGATAAAATAGGAATTGGACCACTATAACATATAGCCTCATATAAACTCACCTCCCATTTTCTGATATTTTCAAGAAAATTATTGTTAAGTATGTATTTTTAATTTTAATTTGTTATTATAATATTGTATCTAAGCTAGGTTTGTATCAGACCATTGACCACCACTCATCCCATCTAGAAGTACTTTCTAAGTCACTGACTGAAGTATTTTAGCATATAGCCCCTATACGAAGTTAAAGCATTTACTTCTCTGGTCTCTGGAATGTAGCATATATACGGCTACGAAACGACGTTTGGGCTACTTTCGAGCATCTTCGAATACCGCTAAGGTGCTCCAATGATTGTACTCATATGTGAACAACGTATATTTGCTCATCACAATCAAACGAAATTTGCACATTGCCTCCAAAAGCATTTCAAATTTCTCCACAAAATTTCTTAGGATTAACATTTATGCTTCTTACTAAATTATATACAATATTTTCGAATACATACGAATCAACTTTGGTCTCCATTAACTTCACAGTGTGAATCTTAATCATTATATAATGAGCTACATACTTGGCACTTGCTGTGAAAAATTCATAATCTTGATTGTTGAACGATTTTCGCTTTAGTCAACATATGGTAACATGAAGTGGCATGTGTGACATGCTAGGTCCATGCATTCATTCAAGCTAATGTTTCGATATAAATGTTGTAGAACACCTTTTCTTTTATTGTTTTTGTTTTTTTTTTCGTATACATATGAGTGAATGACATGCGAATGCGATTATTTTTGTACATGCCACATTCATATTAAGAATCGAAGGCATCCAGTCAGCCAGGCAGGCAGGCAGTGCCACATTTTGATGTTAGAATATGACTGCTACGTGTAAATGGCGCACAAGTGATGCTACCACTGCTGTAGCATTAGCTTGCCATTTCACATATGATTTGATGCTGATGCGTTGCAGCAAAATGTTCTTCTTCTTTTGGCTTTTTTTTTCTCACCGCCTGCTGCTTTATATTAGAAAATTTTTGCAAAGCTAAGGACTACACCGACGCGTCCTTTAGTCGTATTTTTACTGCTATTCTTTTGTTCTTTCATTCATTCAAATCGTGCACTGACATTGGCAGTTCTTGTTATTCTCGACTTGCTTCCATCACAAAATTCAATGATGCAACATCACGCACATCCATATACAATAATATTCAGGCTGTGTTGTGCTGTTTCTCTTTCCCTTTCCCCATTTTCATCTTTACATGTCATATCCTTGGCATCGCATCGTCAAATAAATGTTTCATATATGTCTGTTGTTGTTTTTGTATTTCATCTCGAAACCAAGCAAACCATCACGCCACCACCGGGACTCATCTGTTTTTAGCGGCGACGTTTGATTAGTTTTTCTGAGATCGACTTGTGTCAATCTGTTCGTCCGAATTCGTAATTGACAAACACTCTCACAGTCTACAGCAGACAAACGGATGCGTATCTCACGAACGAAAAAATTATGTGCCTGGTGCGTGCAGTAATTTCATTAGATTATTTATGCATACTTTGTGGCGCACATTACTGCATGAAATTCGACAAAACTTCAAGATTATACTCTACGATTTCATATTAATGGTGGATACAGTGAAAACTGAATAAGTTGTACGCTACGGTATGAAATGAAGAAAATAAAAGCTTTTCATATTGAAACTTGTAGACTGACAAGTAAATTTGTATGGAATTGTTTTCTAAGGGAAAAGAAGGTGTAGATAAGCATGGATCCAGAACGAAAAAGTTCACTGTGCGACCAAAAATAAAAATTAAATTTGAAACAGCTGGAAAGTCTTGTAGTAGAAGTTGTAGGAATGGTCCTGTAAAACAAAACTGCATTTTATGGAATATGCGGTACATTGCCAAAATCTGAATTTATGATAAAAAAAAAAAAAACGAACCAGCTCACACCATGAGTTTTGGCTTTTTTTCGATGTTAGCACCTTCATGGCTTCTTCTTTACATTGTTTTTTTTTTTTTTAAATTTTGACCAGATGAACCTTGCTCGTCGCATGCCTTCTTTTGTTTCTTTTTCTCTTCCACAGAAATTTTACCCTCCTGTGGGGGCTGCGCGTAATGTCTTTTAAGGATACGCAGTGCCTTGCGTCCGTCCTTAGATGTGTCCGCTTCTTCTTCATGGCTTTCTCACACACCCCGGTTGGTCTAATACGATTGGCCACCGAGTCCCCTTAAGCTAGTCCAATTCTCTGCAAACTGGACCCCCTCATTTGCACTCTTTTCTTTGCCGATGGGGACATTTCTTTCTATATTACATACATCTCCTGTTTTCCGGTTTCTTAAGAGAAGCAACGGTTTCCATTGTTTCTTTTGTGTTTTGTGTATTTTTTGTTCTCAGAAGCTGAAGAGAAGTGTCCTGTCCTCCTGAGCAGAGATCCGCGTTACACTGGTAAGGCTGGTTAGAACAGGCGAACGCTAATCGCCTGAGCTCTCTGTTATAGACTGTGCTATTTTTGATAGACCAGGGCCCACAGCATGGCTGAATCTCGGCACGGGTCGATTAACATCTTAGCCCAGCCCTAGTATTAGCCTCAAATCATCATCAAGAGTAATTTACGTATAACTTAGCTATTAAGGAGCTAAAGCACACAGCACTGGCTCCTGATATATGCTGGCACCGTTACAAAAAGATTTCATTATCAGTCGGAACCCTCGTGGAGGATTCAGTTGAGGGTTTTTGTCGACCATATTTGTAGATTTCAATCAAAATTGTGTACCAAAATATCGAAAAATTAAAAAATTTGGAAAAAAAAAAATTTACGCTTGCCGTGAAAATACCCACGGATCTGAAATGTCAAAAAATTATGTATATGGTTCGAAAGATCTAAGTTTCTCTTTACAAAACTGGTTAAAAAATAAAATTAGCTTCGAAACTGGCTGAGTTATATTTTTTGACTTAAATCTAGGTTTTGGGGTTGTTCCGCGAATTCCAAGTACGCAGACCTACAACCTCTACTATAAGACTTCCCAGCTGTTTATGGTAATATATGAAATGCAGACATTTGTTTCAGTAATGATCTTTTTATCCGATCCAAATCTCTTACCACTGAACCATTTCTTCTGATTCGAAGACAGGCAATAGTCGAAGAGTGCGAATATACTTGATGGAAAAGCAGTTCGTAGCGCAATTAATGGAATTTCGCCAAGGCTTCTCTCATTCGAGGAATATCTTCTAGGAGCATCTTTTTCGCCAATGCTTAGGAGGCGGTAAACTCAATCTTTGAAGAACTCTTTTTCTTTTAATTATTATATTTTGGTATAATCGATTGTTTAACGCTAACGCGAACGGTAGTGAAAACAAAACATTAAACGAAATGAGTACAATTTAGGATGTTTCCCTGTATTTGACTTGACACGTAGATACATATAGATAGAATATTTAGCACTTGTAGATACTTTATCTTTTTGCTACTAACAAGTTCATTTTGTTCTTGAAACGGCAAACGCCTAAATATTTATATGCTTATCAAGTGAAAAAAAATATGCGGCACAGCTTAAAGGAATTATTTGATCAAGTTGCTACTCAAGTCGACTTTATTATATCGAACAATTTTTTTTATTTTAAATTAGTTAAAAGGCTATCAAAATATATAATTTCGGCAGCGTAAAACCAATAACTTTGTGCACATCAAAATATTTATGTTGAAAATATTTGCCAAGTAGCAGCAAACACAATTCAAAGCCAAGTGTCTGGCGGCTGCAAAACGCAGCAGCGTAGTCGCATCACATACCGCGAACATAAACAATGCAAAATTATGAGGCAAGCTTATGTCCTGTGAAGGTTGCAACCACATGCGTCGCACGAAAAAGGTTGCAGCTAGACTCCAACGAAAAGGACACCACCAAAGGAGCATGCAAAGCGAGACAAACTTTGTGCAATTCGGAAATGATTTGTGCAGTTCGTGCGCGCCGCAGCCACCAAAAACGTAACAGCAAAACAGAAACAAACATCCTTTTTCCTTTATGCCCATCAGCAGGAGTAAAAGGTTTTGAGTACAAAATTATGACCAAATCGAGGCGAGGTGTTTTACTAAATTTTGAACAAACGTGTTTTCGCTTCGCAGCTCTTTCAGTGAGTAGCAGGAATTTGTTTTTATGCAATAAAATGATTCGGACGAGTGGGTTCCTGAGGAAGAAGAGCTAAATATTGAGTCCCTTGCGGCAGCACTACTAAATTCCATTGCGAAAATATGGCAACGCGTTTTCGGTAATTTGTGCAAATTATGTGACCCGCTGTACGCCGCGTTTCTTTTTGTCTACTCCGAATATTGCACACCCCTCTTACTTCAAGCAATATTCAACAAACCGTCAGCCGTTGTTGTTGTTGTTTTTGTTGCACGAACTCGTTATGTGTGCACGTGCTAATGGGCCAAAAAAAACCCCGTAGTCGTTTGTCTCACTGAGTTAATGTTCCATTTCGTTTCGAATCGCCTTCAACATTGATGAGCGCAAATATTTTCTGTTATTTTATATTACAGCAAAAAATAAAAATCTCAGCGCGGAGAGTTGGCAGCGGCCCTCAACAGTTTTTATTGAAAAAATTTTTAAAAAAAAAAAGGCAAGTAACTTTATTAAATGCTAAACTTAAATGCAGCAAGAGATGCTACCAAGATACAAAATCGCTTTAAAGTTATTTAAGGTTGTCCTTTTTTTTTTAAAGAAATACGTAAAATGCTAAAAGATCCAGGGAAACAATTTTCCAAATCCTAATAATAATCTTGCGATAGAGCTTTTCAGGTTATTGTTATCCTGAGCAAAAGACAGTTGACTGATGTTGGTGGAGCCCAGGATTGAGTCCCACGCAGTTTGTGTTTTTTAGCAGTTTAAAATAATATCCAAGATTCAAATCTATAACGATTTCTTATTGGAACCCAGAATTAATAATGAAGTCGCCACTAGTACATTACATGTCCGGCAAGATGCATAAATTTGTATACAAAAGTCTCCAGAGTCCAGAGCAAGCGTTATCTCAAGGTATGTAATACCTCCATATAAACCTGGACAACATTTTTTTTATTCACTGCTAAAAAATAATTTTATAATAATCGCGATTTAATTGAAAAAAATAACAATATTTCAAATTATCTTTGTCTGTAGTTGTCCTTAATGTTCTCATTGCTGCAGTAAATATTATTGTCACTGACGCATCGATTGTCAATTGTCAGTGTTAAATTTTACAGTATTATTTCAATGACTTCTACCGTTATGTGAGCTTAATTTATGATCCGCAACTGCAACCAAAATACTAAACATTATGTTAAGTAAAACCGAAGTGATTATACATTTCTACGTTATTTCGATTTCGAGTTACAAGATAATACTTTGTTTGGACTTAATTGAAAACAAGAAACAACTTTAATGTCAAGTAATCTGGATTAAAATTTAAGGCAAATAGGTATAATTTTTTGGTACTATCATAGACTTTTATCATATAATTTGCAGAAAGCTCTAACGAATCGAAATTACAAGATTTGTGACTCTATTTTTTTATGGTTTCAGAGATAATCAGATTCATGCGGCAAACGGACGGACGCCCAAAGCAAGATCGACTTTACTTTCGATACTGGTTTCCCTAAGATTGAGAGTGGACTATTTAGGAAACATATTCTAAAAAAAAAAAAATTGTTTGGTCTATTCGTTTTGTCTAATATTGCAGTGTTGGTATAGTAGGGGGTTTCCCCCTTGATTTAGGGTGTTTTTGGGATTTATAGGTATATTCAAAAAAGGAAATACTTTAGCGAAATTTTTAGTGCATTTTTTGGGGAATTGCAAAAAAAAATCGTTTAAGAGTTTGGTTTATATTTTGCACTTCAGTGAAAGGAATTTTGTAAAATGATAATTATCCATGAGTAATATTTTCGAACCTCGAAGGAACCAAGGTCTTAATTCTACTAAATCAATTGACCAAAAATTTTTATAAATATTTATCCAAATGTAAAATCTCAATTAGAATGGGGCCTTAGTATACTTTTTTAGAAAAATTCTTAAACTCTTTTCAAAACAAGAAAAAACGCTGAAGTCGAGTGTGCTCGACTGCAAGATACCCTGCACCCAATCTTTATGGGTTCATTTTTACTACCATACCTCATTAAATTGAATTTGTATACAAAAACTTAAAAAAATCGGGTATATCTTTGTATTTTGTTGGTCCTACCCATATTGGTCTATTTCATTGGAATTACCAAAGACGTAATTTATACTAAATGTGAACTGCCTAGAATAAAAAAAATGACGTTTTTTATGCAAAACTAATAAAATTTTTTGGTACATTTGTATGGGGGCTATACCTAAAATTTTTTCGATCCCACCCATACTGGGATATTTTATTGGGACTATCATAGACATAATTTATATGAAATTTGAAATTTTTATGCACAAACCCCAAATTTTGGGGTACGTTTGCAAGTGAACACTTGACGGCTCAGGAGAGTCTAAGTTTCAAAAATGGTGGCCCTATCTCTTATAGTCTCCCAGATAATTTCTCTCATATGGCAGACAGCAGGACAGACAGACAGACAGACAGACAGACACACAGACAGACAGACGGACGGACAGATATAGCTAGTTCGACTCCCCTTCCAATGCTGATCAAGAATATATATACTTTATAGGGTCTATCTTGCCTCCTTCTATCTGTTACATACATTCGCACATACTTAATATACCCTTTTACCCTTTGGATACAGGGTATAAAAATGTGCTTATTCTCTATTTACATTTGGGCCCCAGTCCACATTTCAAAAACCCTTAAACACACCAAACACATTTTTAACGTATTTTAGCATTTTAAAAATTTTAAGAGCCGCGTTCTACCTATTCAAGGAATATAGCTAAATTACGTATTCTGATTGTAAGGCCCTCATTATTAACAGCTGCTAAATTTGTTACTTCTTTTTATTATTGTATATATTTCAAGGACATTAGGAAATCTAGGAATTTTCAGATATCCATTCAGGGAGATTTAGGTGAAAATGATTTTGAATGTAGGAGGATTTCTGATAAAGCATTTACCAACACTTAAATTTGACTAAATTCCGTTCTCTTACATTTTCCAATTAGAGAGAGTAATGTTATGTTTCCACTAGCATTAGCGTTTACGTTAACGGTAACCATTTGCTATCGCTACATACATATGCCTACTACATACATACATTTTCAAAACTTCTTCCACTTAATAATTTCCAAGAATTTATGCCATTGTCCATAGTTGGCATCGCTTCGAGAACAACAGGTTACCGCTAACGCAAACGCTAATACCAGTGAAAACATAAGACAATGTCAAATATTGTTACTGAAAAATTTTACTAAAAATAATCAACGAACAAAGCATCTGTTACAAATTTTACAAACAAACCATAAATACTCTAATGTAAACAAAGTTTGCAGTGTATAGCAAATGAAAGCTATACCAATACAACAACAGTAACAACAACTGCTGCAGTTGCAAATTTTTTACCTTTTTTGTTTTTGTTTGTCTGTATGACTTTCATTATACGCTTGATTGTCACAGTGCCGTGTAAATTGTGTCTACATATATCCTTGTATGTATGATAATGTCCTGTTTAAGTGTAATAATTTAAACTGCAATTCAACAATCCACAGCAAACCGACACACTCTCTGCTGCATTTGCTTAAAATGTATCTAAAAGAAAGGGTAGACAACCCTTTTCGGACGCGACAAAGGTATGAATATGAACGTTGACGTTGGCGACTGCAAGCTTGCATATTTATTACTGACTGACAGACAGCGTCAGACGGAGGGGGAGCTAAAATGATTGGCAGCAGGTTCAGTGCATACACCTATTGTTGACTTTACTTTACATTCCAAAACAATATCAAAAAAAATTATGACAACTTTGCATTGGATTTATGAGTATTTATGCAAAATTACGTTTATTACTATTATTGATGTTGCACCAGACAACGTCGTACATATTTCGAAAAATAAACAAATTTTCCACAGAAAAAAGTAGATTACAACCAGTTCAGTTCAGTTCGGTTCAGTTCCGTCGTCTTAAGGTTTTTGTTGTTCAAAATTCCAATCGTGTGCAATGGGATGGTTGGCAGGATTTTCCGTTTTTCACGACAATTCACGATTCACAAAATGACAAAATGTGGCATTAAATTTTTCGCCTGTCAACGCAATTTATGTCGCTGACAGCGATAGGCATTTCCTTTGAAGTTTCATAAAGCGTCGTCCGTGTCCTTTTTGTGTATTGCGATTGTGAATGCAATCCTGTTTCACAGTTTGTATGACTCTCTGTCATGTCTGTCTGTCTGTCTGTCTGTTTGATTTTAACGAGTGATTACACTCATATAAACCTTCATGTTTGTCCGTCCGTCTGTCTGTTCTGCTAAATATATGCATCTAAACTTGTCGTTGATGACTGTTGCCTGCATTTGCGAATATTTTGACGGAAATATGTCATAAATAGCGTTGAGTATTGCCATAAACTAAACCAAAACTCAACTTTACCAGACCAAAAAAAAAAAAATAATAAAGTTTTGAAATGTACTTTTTGCATTCAACTCTTCCTTCCATCATCGTCATTTTCATAATGTGTATGTAGTGTGTGTGTGTGTGTGTTTAGCGCACATTTTAACGACATGACGAAAATTTATCAGTGTCCATAAATAGTTTGGTTACATTTCGCGGCGTCATGTGTTGAAGTTTGTCTGAGGTTTTCTTGTTGCATTGCAAATATATATATAGTATATCTGTCCGTCTGTCCGTCTGTCTACATGTCTGTCCATTCATTCTCAACTGTGAAACACTTCACACCATAGTTTTTTTAGTACTCGTCATAGGCAAGTTGCATATTATTATTAAGTGCGACTATAAACTCGCATGAATAATTGCTGCAGTGCAATTACACTTACAACATGCAAAAACGTTGAACATTTTAAATTGCAACAAAATAAAACACAAAAACAAAGCGAAAAAAAACTATGTGACACTTTTTGTATTAATTTAATTGCAGAAATGAGGTAAGAAATATTGAAGTGGATCTAAATTTATTTAAGTTTGAAATAAAATATACAAAATGGTAAATAATTGGCTATCCAAAGTATATCGAAAAGTTATGGAGTCGTGAAAGACATGTCATGCATGAAGTCGTGCAAGGTATGTCATGCGTGAAGTCGAGCAAGTCATGTCAGGTATGAAGTAGTAAAAAATATGTCATGCATGAAGTCATACAAGACATGTCATGCATGAATTCGTGCATGACATGTTATGCATGATGTCGTGCAAGGTATGTTACGTATGAAATAGTACAAGACATGTCGTCGTGCAAGGCATATCTGGTATGAAAATGTTCAAGACATGTCCTGTATGAAGTCATACAAGATATGTCATACATGAATTCGTGAAAGACATGTCATGAATGAAGTGCTGATACTTCGCCTTCGACTTCGGGCATGACATGTACGCCCGAAGTCGAATTTTTAAGAGTATTAAAATATATCGATATATTTTGAGAAGTTGCTTCCTCTAGTTTTGGTTTGTTCTGATGTTTGTACCAGATTACGAAAAGATTTGAGAAATACCTTTATTTCTATATGATAAACTCTGTCAAAATCAGAAATTTAATTGTGGTTAACAAGAAAATAAGCCAAACAATATTTGGTCCTCCAAAGAAAGGTAATTAAAAAGTAATACAAATAAAAATTCCAAAATTATATTTTAGTGGGCTCTATATCTAAAAATGATTCGGCCTATAAAATAAATTAATAAAATAGTTCCCAGTTAAGTTTAAAAATTAGTTTTGTATTCAAAAATTTATGGAGGTTTGTATAGGATTACTCTTTAACAAAGCTCTAGAAACGAACTAGGTATAAATGATTTACACAATTAAAGTTTTCCGATATAAACCAGTTCACAAAGCTAGGTATTTTGACACAGCTTTCAATGTTCTCGAGACTACTTTTGCCTGTTACATAACATTTGCCAATCTACCCAACGAGAATAGGATGTAAAACACACAGTGAACCGTAAATGTTTAAAGTCTTAAGTAACTTTCCTTTTTAAACAAATCGATCGGAAGAATATTATTGAGCTAGTTCACGCTTTTCTGAAACAAATTTGATATGGCAACTCTTTGGAGGCTAATGGAGTTATGGCTGCTCTAAAAATACAGAATACCGAAAAATTGACTTATCTTTCGTCGTGTTCCAAGCTTGAAAAGTTAAGAAAGATGACTGAATTTAATGAAATAATTTATGTTAAATTTAACAGAGTACCTACCTGTTAAGAGAATCTATTTAACATTTATCCTTTTTGTGAATAACATTTTTATACAAGAAGTTTTACTCATCTGCATTTTCATATGGTTTTTTTCTTGTTGTTGTATTTTTGTGACACTTATCTAAGAAACATACGTATTGCGGGTGTTACTTGCAGCTGGTAAAATAAAAATAAAAAAAACTTTTCAAAAAAAAAATAAACTTCGCGTGCAAAAGTAAAACGTAGGCGACAAATGCAAGCAACAACATATTTTTTTTTTTCTACTTTGTAGTAGCAACATCTGTCTTGGCGGAAAGAACAACAACAAACAAAACGACAACAAAACAAATGCAACTAGAAGAGCACAACATGCTCAAATTTAAGATTTTTGTCTTATTTTTTTTTTGTTTGTCGTTTGTGCCTTGTTAACACATTTGGAACAAGTCAAGACACAAGTCAAGAATAGTGGGTGAAGAACAACTCTATTAAGACTTCAGAAAGTTTATTTTTTTCCACACAATTGCAAGATTTTACTTTAAGATTTCTTTGGGCTTCGTTTCATTAAAAAAATACGAAGTAATTGAAGAGTATTTTAATTTAGAATAAAATACTTGAGTTAAGAGTTATGCAATTTAAGGTCATTGTCATTTGTTGTCGTCTGCCCATTTTTGTTTTTTTTTTGTTCTGTCTATCTGGACCCATCAAAGTGTTGTCACTGTCAGTATGCGAATGTCAGAGACACATCAGGGATTAGAGCCGCAAGGCGACAGACAGACAGGCAGACAGACAGACGGACATGCAACTTAGCTCGATGAGATGCCAGTCAGCTAAACTCTAACTAACTCAAGCATTGAATATATTTTGTACGTCGAGAAAGGACAATACCGGAAGCGGATTTAAGGGTTTGTGTACGCGGTTGACAAATACAACAAACGGAACAGTTATGTTTTAACTGTAGCGCAGCTTCTATACATTACCTTTGCCCACATACATACATACCTCGTATAAAGCCCAATGTCGTTTGTCCTTTGACAAACAAAATGATGTCAACCGCAATATCAACAGCAGCAGTAGCGGCAACAGCAACAACAACAAGCAAGGATAATAACAGCAAACATCAGCAACAGCAACAGCTAAAGTCGTCTATGCTGACAAAGAAGTCTCTTTTGTATGAAGGTGAGGTGAGTTGGGGGGTTTTTTGGCGACGCTTTGACTAACAACTTGTACCCATTTCGTCATTATTTCAACCGCATTTACATATGTCCTGGCGTCGCACGTCGTCGCTCGTCGTGTCATCGTCATCGTCAGCATCGTCATCATCATCGTATTCGCCTTTGAAGCATCACTTTCCCCGATTTCATTAGTACACAGCCCCTTTGGCCATGACACCCCTTTGTCTATGTTTCTGTCAAATGTCGCTTTCAAGTCTCTCTCGTGTTGAAATATTCTTCTCTGATGTCATTGCTTTTGCCGTTGTCATTGCCGTTGCTGCTGCGTATCGTCTTTGTCGTGTTTTGATGTGCGCCTTTCGCTCATTACGAATGTCCTGTGGCATTGTTGGCATGTCCTACGCATTATAAACGAATTATGTATAAACGTACATATGACAATCCTACCCCTTCTTCTTTCCCTCCCTCCCTTTTTTACTTTTTATTTTTTATTTTTTTTTTTGTGGAGGGGTTGGTGTGGGAGTTTGAGTTAGTGGGTTTTGGGTTTTGGTGTAAATTTAATTAGACTTGGGTGTTGGTGTGAGTAAATTACAACTAAATAAATGTCTGGCAATTCAAATGAAGCTTTTTTTTTTCTTTCTCTGGGAACGGGTTTTGTACAACGTTTGCTTATTTTATTGTAATTAATGTAGAAAGGTAAATATAAGTCTTGGAAGAAAGATTGTTAAATAGATTTTTACACAAGTAGCGTATATTCAGTTTTAACTGTGTTTTTGGCGCTTATTAGAACTTTTGAACAGTTTTGAAGATATTTGGACACAAGATTTTTGTTGAGGCCCTGAATTAATAATATTTTTATATACTGTTTCTAGAGCATGATAGGGAGTCGTTGTAGACCCCATAAAGTATATATTCTGAATCAGCTCGATGAAGTCGTCGATCTAGTCGATCTGTCTGTAGTTACAGGTTTCATTTCCTCAGTTATAAAGATTTCAGATAAAATTTAAAAACTTAAGCTTTTCTCAGTCCTAAGTCCCATTTTTAAGCATAGTCCCCATACAAATTTTTTTATCAAAAATGATTCATTTATGAAGCGATTTGTGTCAAATATGGTAAAACACTTTTTCTATCAATCCATGTTTAAAAAAGGAAAAGGAAAAGGTTAGAAGAACGACTCGTCTTTCTAGGCATTCCAATCAATCAATTTCATCGTTTCCAAGTAGTTCTTGACCGGTTTTTCAACATGTGGCCGAGCATTGTCATGCTGCAAAGTTACTTCGTCGTGCCTTTCTTCGTACTCCGGCTGTTTTTGCATTAGTGCGCATCTCAAACGCATAAGTTGAGTCCGATTGAGTTTCACCGTAATCGTTTTATTCGGTTTGAGCAGCTCATTAGACATAACGCCCACCACATGATGAATACTTCGCTTTGCGAAAACTGTTAGTGGCTGGCCCTTTTTGGCGTTCGAGGAGCTGTTCATAAGCGCAAAATCGCTTTTCGACGTCACACAGTGGGGCAAAAAAATATCCATGGACAATAGCGCAATTGTTAACCGATTAATCGGGTTTTTTAAAATAAAAATTTTTATTTTTATACCCGCCACACATAGTGTGAAGGGTATTATCAGTTTGTCGGAAAGCTTGTACCGCATTAAAGAAGGCATCGGAGACCCCATAAAGTATACCTATATATTATTGATCAGCTCGATGAGACGAATGTCCGTCTGTCTGTCTGTTCCAATGCGTTTTTCTCGGAAAATTTTAAAGATATTGACCTGAAACTTTAAACTTAAGCGTTTTGTGCTCCTAGGCAGTTTGTATGTCAGATCCAAGGTGCCACGCCCATTTGTAGATATAGCCCCCATAAAAACTTAAAATTTTTTTCGATTTATTCCTATGAAAATAGTTATTATTTATAAATGTATACACTACAAATCGGGTCAAACACTTTTAATCCAATATCCATCCATCCAATATCAGAAGAAAGGTCCCACGCCCATTTTTAGATATAGCCTCCATGCAAACTTACCATTTTTTTTCGATTTTTTTGTATGAAATAGTTATTATTTGTAAATGTATTTACTACAAATATGGGTCAAAGCAGTTTTTATGACATCCAATTTCAAAAGAAAGGTGCCACGCCCATTTTTTGATATGACCCCCATACAAACCAAGCGAGCATTTTTCAGGTTTTGTATGAAAATAGTTTTTGTTTATGGATATATTCACTCCAATCTTGTAAAATCACTTCTACTGTTATCCTATGAATATGCTTCCGATATGACAAGGATCGAGCCACTATAACATATAGACCCATACAAACTCACCTTCTATTTCTTTATTTCTCCAAGAAATTGAATAAAGTTTCGTGTGGAGGGGTATTTGGTGCTTCGGTGCTTGAAGTTAACGTTCTTGCTTGTTAGTTATTAACTTTAAAAGTGAGAAAAACATTGATGTTTGAATTCTACCAGTTTTGGGGAAAATTCTTGAAATGAATCCAAAACTATTGGAACTAGTTAAGTTACTAACCTTAGAAAATTTTCCATAGGATAGAATTAATTAAAAAGTTTATTTTATTTGTTATTAACCAATATATAAACGGAAGTGAATTTTGAGTTTGAATATTTGTTGATAATATCTTGTCTAAGTGCTGGGCAGGCGTCGGTCTGCCCTGCCACAAAACCTAACCCAACCTAAAGTTATTACTTATTAAATATTTAAGTTTTTTATACATATTCTAAATAAATGGAAAGCATGTACATCTTTTGAAACCACCCTGTATGCCAGGACTATAAAAAACAATCATGACAAAAAGAAGTTAAACTCAAAAATGCATTACTTTTGCTATATTTTGCAATTCAATGCTTTTACAATTTTTGTATTAAAAATATTATCAATTTCAAATGCAACTCTTATAGCTCTTATAGGAAAGCTCCCTTCCTCCCTTCCTCGCTCTCTCTCTCTTTTTCTCCTGCACTCTTCATCAATCGCTTCCAATTTACTGAATTTGACAGGAAAAAATGGTCAAAACTGCGTGTTTTGGTTTGTCAAGTATTTTCCAATCAAATAAAAGATTCGGAGGAGAAGGAGAAAATTTGTGTTTGATAATAAAATGCGACTGACTAAACAAAGATTCCTAATTCCATCATTGACACATTTCGCATACGAAATGCAAAATCTGACAAAGAACAAAAAAATAAATAAATAAAAAAAAAAAAAAAGAAATCTTAAAATAAAACAAACAACGTCAGAGCAACTTGACAATACTACTCGATAAATTCTCGTAACTTGTAAGAAAAATAAAAAAAGGGAAGCATTGCAGAAGACTGTGTGAAAATTTCTTTATTTTTTGGTCAATTCGAATGACTGAGTCAGTGAAGTGTCAGTAGTAGTCATAGACAAAGTCACTTGTAAAACACCCACGATTCAGTACAACATGCAGCTGCTGCCGTTCCTGCTGCTGCTGCCGCTGTTAGATCTTTGGTCTGAGCGAGTTGGACAGTAAACGATTTGAAATGAATGTGCGGGAATTCCAACGGTGACAGTATTGTGTCCTCATTCGTAGACAAGCGAAATATGTGGCCAAGACATCACAGAAGATACTACTTGAAACAACGAACAGCGAACTGAGTTTAACCCTAGAATTGTGTAAAAGATTGAAGTGAAGTGGTATGGCATGGGTATGGGTATGAGTATGGGTATGAGTATGGGTGACGTGCTGGGCTTGTCAGAAGCGTTGGCGGTATCAGTATCGATGTCGCATATCGCTGTGTTGCGTTTGCTTGCCATTTTCTGTTGGCTTTGAGTCGTTTGCATGTTAGTTTCAACTATTTTATTGCTCTCAACCTCTTTGCTGTCCTTCACTAGTTTCTTTTCTTTTTGCTTTTCTGATTGCCACGCTTTGACAGGAAATTTTTTATTGTTGCCGCTTGTTTTGTTTGACAATCCATAGAAAATGTATTGGAAACATAATAGAACATACATATATGTGAGTCGTATACATTTATTTTGTAGTTGTTAAGTATTTAGAGTGAAACAAATAGTCGCCACATTTGAATTTTATTGACTTACATGTCAATGTTTCTTTTAAGCCGTGAAGATGTCCAAACTTATTGCTACTCTTGTCGTTGTTGTGATGTGGAGATGGGAGATGAGAGTGAGGATGTAAATTTTATCAGTCAAATTATTCTCTCAATAAAAAGGAGTGTTTTATGGAGCTCTCAGCTCACTGAGATTTTTGAGAGTCCCAAGAACAGAATCTTCAACAAACGAGACTCTCACAAGTGCAAAATGTTATAAATACTGTTTCCTGCGTTATCCAGATGTCCGACCTCAACCGAGAGACCCTAGGACAAACGTCTGGTTAAGACTTTTTGTGGTAAAATACTGAGCTCCTCAGTTGCTTATAAATCGATGGGCAGATACATAGTACCGTCACAACACTAGTTGAGACAAGCCCCCATTTCTGATATAGTGAGATTTAACAAGGAAAAATAATTGGAGGAAGTACAGAGGATTGCGAAAGCTGGCCCGTCTAGAGTAGAGTGGAAGAGGGAAAACGCTCGGATCCGTAGTTTTTCAGAGTCCGTTGTATTAAAGAGGACCCGTTAGGACTTTGTGATTAATCGAATAATCAAGCAGCAATCGATATTGTTATATATTTAATTGAAAATTAGTTAAATAATCAAAAAATCGATTAATCAACAATCACATTTATGGGATCATCAGACGCAGAGAACTCCAACACGGGAATGCGTGATACCAAAAAAAAAAAAAAAGATGTTTACTTGTTATTCTAAGTAATATTTTAAATATTATATTTTTTGATAATCA
Source organism: Leucophenga varia (assembly GCA_018903435.1). NCBI lineage: Eukaryota > Metazoa > Arthropoda > Insecta > Diptera > Drosophilidae > Leucophenga > Leucophenga varia. The sequence continues at coordinate 39,456 of JAEIFJ010001073.1, forward strand.
TGATTAATCAAGAACAATCAACAATCGATTATCTCTGTTGCAATGGGGGGCTTGGCCCACGGTCTTTCAATTTGAGATATTTACCATTGAAGTCTTCGCCTGTCACCTTTTGACTCATAGTTCTCGGTTGGCCAATGTCACAAATTTCTCCGATAGCTAAGCTGCTATTAAAGCACTAACTTCATGGACCTTTTCATCTAAGTTAGTTCCCCAGTGCTATGATGCACTTCAACACCTCTCTCAGATTCGTAAAGTCACTATCTGCTGGGTCACTGAGGAACTTGCCAGATCTGGCTCCTCCTCGCTCTTTATTTGCCCAGAGCCTTTCTGCAGGCTCAGCTGGGCCTCAGCCATACGCCTAATCGAAAGGTTTTTAGCAGAATCTCTTCGACAAAAATGGGTTCAATAACCGGGCCTACGGCAAGCTAAGCAACTGGTTCGCCCAATCTGCCCGAAAAATACCGTACATCTCAGTCGTCAAGACCTCAGGTTGCTAGCTGGCTACCTCACCGGTTATAACAGATTCAGACTGTCCCTAAAATTGGCCTGTCCCCAGAGTCAGTGTCCAGACTCTGCTTGGAGGACGATGAAAATAGTACACACATTCTCTGTGAATGTCCAGCTTTGGCCCGCATCAGATTCAATCTGTTTAATCGCTGTTTTATTACTACCGATCAAATCAGGGTCGCCCTGTCTAGAGATAGTCTTTTGCTTTTGAAGCGGAGAGAATTCTCTGTCCATAAACCTTACCATTTCAAAATGTCGGGTTTGGGTACAATAGACTCCCCTAGAGTCGCAGTACCCTTTAAATCTCCAGTTATCGGAGGGCCTACCATGTTCCCACTATACTCTGTGCTAACGATGGGAACGTGGGGTGATGTCTATTGCTCGCCTCGCGGCCTCGGCCCAGGTTTTTATGGTTATGGTTATCGTTGGAAGAAACTTCATAGCGATATTATCTCTCGACTTTGAGAAACAATGTATCTGATCGACTCGTATTATTGAGCTGATTATCCAAAAAACATGCACTAACAATAAATATGTTTTAAAATTGCTATCATTAGTTAATTAAACAATTAATATTAGATTATCTTTTCAGTATTTTCATATAATTAAATCTTATTTGTAAATTGAAAAAAATATAAAGGCGAGATATTCAATACAAAATCACAAAACTACTCACACTATGAAGACAAGTAATAGACAGACAGACAGTTAGAGAGACAGCAGAACGGAGCCAATCATTTGTAGAAATAAACACTTGTGCGCCTCTAAAATAGATAAAAATATCTACACTTCAATAAACATGAACATCATCGACAACATGAAGCAAAATTGTAGTAAACTGCAAACGAGCGAGAAAAATGTGCTAAAAATTGCACAGAAATGTGATCATAAAGCATTCGCTATTAATGACAACACACACACACACACACGCATACACAAGCAGAGGGACAGACACAAAACTATATAGACAGATATATAGAGAGACAGATAGACAGAAAGACATGCGGGTCGACAGATACATCCCATTGTCAATATCTTTAACGGCGCCCGCGCACTTTCCCATGAGCATCATTGATTCGGGCCGAATGCGCCAAAAATCAAATTCAAATTTCCCAAAACGTATAAACGTGCTCAACTGAAGAATTGAGGAGGAGGAGGAGCGTTGTTGGCGAAAGGGTAGGCATATACTAGTCGAATGAATGTGTTTTTACAATGAGCTGCTTAGATACATTATTGCAATGTATTGCAGCAATGCAATGCAATGCAGTGTTTGTGTGTTGAGGTAAAACGAAAAAAAAAAAAACTGTGTGGTGGAGACGTTTGCGGTACAATTGGGAATGATGGCATCCGCCATCGTTGCGATGCAACACAAGACACTCGTACATCCGCAAATTTATCGACAAACATTTGGACAGACAAAACGACAGGCGAACTACAACTAGTCAAGATACTCAGATACTCATTGCCATTGCAATGTGGCAGCGGCTTGACACTCTAGCCTAGCAATGAAGATAGTTGCTGCTGCTGTTCTTCCTTTTCAATTATGAAGTGTTGCAAAGAAATAAATATGTGCGTAAGAGTTGTAACAAAAAAGAGAAAAAGAAATAGTCTGATTCATAATTCGAATTGATGAACATGATGTGGAAAAAATCTTAGGAAATAAATATTTGCAACGAGGGTTGTGTAAAAAAGATATCCAAAGCAAATAAATATAATAATTTAAAATGGTGCAACAATTTTATTACTCTGAGCAACATTTTTGTGGTTATTAAATGTGCACTACAAACTCTAGAAACTCTCAATTTTGTATAAATTATGCCTATGATAGTCATAATGAATTATTCCAATATAGGTAGGACCGAAAAACTATTAGATATAGTCCTTATGCAAGACTTACACCAATTTTTTGAGTTTTTGTATATAAATTCAAACCAAAATAGTTTGGTACTCAGATAAGACTTAACTTAAGGTACACAAATATTAGGTACAGGGTATCTTGCAGTCGACTTTATCGCTATCTCCTGTTTATAGTGCTATTAAAATAAAAAATATTGAAAATTAAAATGTGCTCATGTCCCAATTTATCTCTGTCAAGGGATTTTAGATTCGTGTATTTAAAAAGTTTGCATTTTTCTTAATAACTGGGACTATTTCTGGGATTTTTTAGGGAGCAGAAATCTACTGTTCTTGATACTAAGATTGATTGTTCTTGATACAAAGACATATTCTTCTTTATATTGCGAACTATTGGTTTTGATACAAATAACGATTGATCTTGATACAAAGAACGACTGTTCTTGATAAAAAGATCTATTGTTCTTGATGAAAGGAACGATTGTTCTTGACAGGCTAGGTAAGATACTTTTAGAAAGGCCAACCCGAATTCTCGCGACGTCACCTAGGTCAGATAGGCCCATTGTGATATCATATGATCCCTCTTTGGTTTCCTCCTACTCGAACCAGCTCGATTTCCTTATGAAGGCGGCTACTGCATTAATCTTGACTGATGCAATCATCGCCAGACTATCGAGCCTTATTCTTCCAAGGGCTAGGCAGAGGCAGAAAAAAAGCTCTACTTCCTTCTCCTTTTCTTCGTTTCTACAGCTCCTAAAGAAGTCATTTGATGCTACCCCTAGTCGGACGGCATGTCTTCCCACCAGCCAGTGTCCCATGAGAGCTCTTACCATCATGGATAGAGTCTGTCTATTATGGCGCATGAGTTGGGCTGTTCGTTTAGTGTTGTATTCTGGCCACGTAAGTTTCGAAATATTACATTTGGGATTTGTGGTACACCTTATCTCTGCTAATCGGATTATTTCCTCTTTCACTCGCAGCTTCAGAGAGGCTATGGGAATTCCTGTCGAACTCCACCCTGAACGAACACCGGAATTTGTACCTTCTCTGGCCAGTTCAAAATATCTGGTGACCCGGAACCCACTTAAGACAAATATACCATTGCTCAGCCGTCTCGTTGAGAGATGTGCGGCATTGGGAGATAGTTTAAGATGTGTTATTATAAGAGTCAAGTGCTTTTAAGGCAGCCTGACTATCCAAGAGATGTGTACTTTTTGCCTACTAGCTAAGTGGTGCCCTAGATAATGCATGGATTCGTGTTAAGCGATCGTTACAGCTTGTAAAACGCTGCATTGATCGGGAAGTCTAAAAGATTCTCAAATCTCCAGGTCCGGGAAAAATACCTCCTCCAATCCTTTCTTCGAGTTTGGACGCATCTGTATAGATATTTATGGCGTTGATTTTATAATAAGGTAGGTCTCCCCCATTGTGCTCTTGTCGGGATACACATTCTAAACTTTTACCAAATTACGGGTATGATGAGCAGTAATCTGTGGCTGGTGGCGAGGGCACTAGGCGGTTGAGTATCTTCGAGTGTCCTTAGTTGCAAATGAGCCAGCCTGATGTCTCCCTTACTCTCATAGCTGTGTTCGCTGCCAGTTCTTTGGCTATAAGATCTAGGGACGTAGTGCACCACTAACGCATACCTCCGCACTCGTTTAAACTTTCTGTAAACGTTTTCGGTTGCTCACTTTATCAAGAGCTGGCCACCAAACGCATACTCCATACAGAAGTATTGGTCGTACCATAGCCGTGTACAGCCAGTGTACTATGCAAAGTGAACCATTTGCTAATAGCTTTTTTAAAAGTGAAGAGCGCCATGTTGCCTTTCTTGATACGTTCGTCTAAGTTGTCCAGTTTAGCTTTTTATCTAGGATAACACCTAAATATTTAGCGCTGTAATTGAAAGTTAGGGAGATGTTGTTTAGTTTAGGTGGAACCAGGGTCGGAATTCTTCTTAATACTAAGAACAATGTTTCTTGGTACAAACAGAACGATTGTTCTTGATACCAAGAAGGATTGATTTTGATACAAAATCGGTAATTTTTTAAACAAATTAGAACTGTTCTTGATGCAAAGAGCGAATTTTAACAAGAACGATTGTTCAAAATTCAGCAACAATGTTCTCATATTTGTATAATTTTCTATGTTCATTTTAAAGTTTTGAAATATGTTTACAAGGAATCTGCCAATACATCAATACAAAATTTTAAAAAAGATTTATTGTACTTGTTTTTTTGTTAGGTCATCTTCACTTAGTCTTAACTCATTTAAATTTAAAAAAACATTTTAAAATTCATTCTAAAAGCATAATCGACTATGATTTTGTAAAAATCTTTAAAAAATTCTTTAAAATGAAATTCCAATTAGAAATAGAAAAAAAACAACAACAAGAAAAAACAACTCTAATCAATTTCAAGTATATATTTTAAAATCTATCAAAAGAAATTTAATGCCATGATTTACTCGATGTCAAGAATATCAAGTTGCAAACAGGACTATAAAAAAAAAAATGAAAAACAAAAAAGAAGAAGAAATGAATAGCGACGAAGTAGAAGAAGAAGACATACGACAGTGACAACAATAACAACAAAAACAGCAGAAACAACAACAACAACATCAGATGACACTGACAAGAACTTCACTTACTATGTGAATAGAAAGAGATAAAAAGATATAAAAAATAAAGTGTAAAAGAGCAAACGAATATCTCTCTACTTCCTGTACTCAAGTAGCAGCAACGCATCAGTTGAACTTTTTCTATATATTCTAAAGGACATTTATTGTATACATGTATATGTATATGTATGGTGTATGTGTGTGTGTGGGTGTATTTGTATGCAGTGGACACTATTTGTATTTCCTCTGAAAATTTATTGTAAAACTTAAAAGTTTTGATGGAAAAATGAAATAAATAGTGACATTTCACTAAAAGTAAAGAAATTATAAAGTGTCACCGGGGATGATAAGTGGGCTACAACAACAACAAACATGAACATCAACTGACAGCAGCAACAACAAGAAACAACAACAAACACAACAACAACATCAATAGCATCAGCAGAGACTCTGACTATAATAAGAAGAACATGGAATATGCAGCAAGTAAACTGTTGCAGGACAATCAGCAGAACAAAAAACAAGCAAAATATTTACTAACATAAAAAAATAAAGCACAAAAAATTTATAGTGCAATAATCAGTGTTGCCAGATTTATACTTAAATTTATACAAATCATGCACGATCAACCTACGAGCAACCATATTCAGTACGAATACGGCAATGCTATGCTTTAAAGAACGTTCACGTCGAAACTGATTAAGTGATTAATTTTAATTAGTTCAACAAAATTAAAAAATCCGTTAAAATATTTTATTTTTTTATTTTTTATTATATTTTTATTTTACCCAAAATATTTTTGTTTATATTTTCTGAATTTTTTTTACCATTTTATATCTTTTCCAAGTTAACTTTAACTTTTTCACATATTCTCAAAGGACATCAAAAATATAAAATACAAAACATTCGCTTTATTCACATTTCGTGTGCTTCGTTTTTTTGTTTTTCTCTCTTCAAGTTTACTTTCCATCATTATTTAGCACAAAGACAAACCACAAGAGAACGTTCAGTGTTGGTCATTATGATGACAAAAAAAAAAAAAAAAAATGAAAGGGAAAAGGGTAGAAATCGTAGTGTAGAGTTTAAGGAATTGGCATGTGGATTTAATGCATAAAACGGTATGTAGGAGTGTTCAACGGGAGATGTACACCAACAGTGTCCAAAGTTGACATATTTGGACTGCTTTGCTTAAGTTGAGAATTTGTTGTATATATACACTAAAAAAATCTTTAAATAATTGTCATAAAAAAAATCAATCGCTGCAGAGATCAATAAAAAATCGATTAATCGGTAATAATTAATATTAATTGATAATCGATAATAATTGAAAATGTAAAATAATTGATAATCGATAATAATTGATAAACGATAATAGTTTGATAGTCGATAATAATTGATAGTCGATAATAATTTAGTAGTCGATAATAATTTTATAATCGATAATACATAATTGAAATTGGATAGTAATTGATTGTCGATAATAATTAATAATCGATAATAATTGTTAATCGATAATAATTGATGATCGATAATAATCGATGTCGTTAATAATTGATAATCGATATTAAATAATAATCTATATTAGTTGATAATCCATAATAATTGATAATCGATAGTCATTAATAATCGATATTCACTAATAATCGATAGTCATTAACACTTGAAAATAATAAACTATTTTTAAAAAATTAACATTATGTACATATATGTTTCCCTTTAAAAAATTTTAATTATATAAAAGTTTCATAAAGTTAATTAGTCGAAAAAATATCGATTATTTAACATAGTAAATAAATATATTATAAATTTTTCCTAAATAACTCGAATCAAAATATTCCAATTTTTCAGTTAATGTATTACTTACAAGCAACACTACGGAACCCGGAATCACGGATTCGAGTGAATCAAGTGTTTTTTTTACATTGAAAATATTGGATTCGTAGAAATCACCCCTTAAGTAGTAAACTTCTCTTTACAGAGAATAAAAATAACAGTAGTCTAAGAACAATTAATGGATTTTAGAACACCTGTTAATGCCCTGTAGGACTTTTAAATATTCAAAAAAAGTTTTCGAAAATAAAAGTTTTTTTTGGACCATCCTAGTCTACATACCTACCTCAAAGCTTACTACTTAAGGGCTGATTTGAGTCTTTGCACAAAAAAAAATATGTACCTAAAATTTTTTCATATTTTAAAAGAAAAGCTGGATTCATTCGAATCGGGCTCCGTAATTTTCCTTATTTTTTCGTTAAAGGAAACATCATAGACCCTATGAAGTATATATATTATTGATCAGCTCAACGAGACGAGTTGATCCGTGTGTCTGTTGCAATAAGGTTTACTTGATTAGTTGTTAAGATATGAAAATTCGAAACTAAAGCCTTTCTTCGCTCTAGGTAACCCAAGTTGTCAAACCCATTTTAAGGCAAACCTCGCAAACAAACCAAACACCCCATTTTTTATACCTGTTACACTAGTGTAAACAGGTATATTCAGTTTGTCGGAAAGTTTGTAACGCATTAAAAGGAGGCATCGTAGACCCTATAAAGTATATATATTCTTGATCACCTCGACGAGACGAATCGATTTAGCCATGTCCGTCTGTCTGTCCGTCTGTCCGTCCGTCCGTCTGTCCGTCTGTCCGTCTGTCTGTGTGTTGCTGCGCGGTTTTATTCGCTCAGTTTTAAAGATATTGGGCTGAAATTTTAAACTTAAGCTTTTCTAGGTCCTGTGTAGTTTCTATGTTAAAATCAATGTGCCACGCCCACTTTTAGATATGGCTCCCATAGAAAAGAATAACATTTTGTCAAGTTCTTAAAAGAAAAAAATTTATTTATAAAGCAAATGGCTTCAAATATGGTACAAATGCTTCGAATATTAAGCCAAATCTTCAGTTTAAAAATGGTCTAATTTGGACCGCGAATTCCTAAATTTTTAAAAATATATATTTAATTTGTTTAATATTTTGAAATAAAATTTAATACAAATGCTGCACACGAAGGTCTATCCACGTCAAATGTTGTGTAACAGGTATATAAACTTCGGTCCAACCGAAGTTAACTTTTTCTTGTTTTTAATTATTATATAAAAAATTTTACTATATATAAATGTATTCATCATAAATTGTATAAATGCATTTCTAATGTGAACCCAATATTCTACCGATACAGTATGGATCGGGCCAGTATAGCAAGTCGATCCCAGACAGAGTGTGCAAACTTTGGTTATATCGGGTCATTAATATCCGACCATTCCCTAAGCAAAATATCATCTACGCCACTGATGATCATACGTAAATTATTTGATGTTTTGTGTGACAGGTATTTGAGTTTTGGTTTACCGAAATCAAAGAATTAGCTTGTTTTTTGTTTTTGTTTTGTTTTAAACACCACAGAAACAAAAAAAAATAAAATAAAAATAAAAAATAGGAACTCATACCACCCGGAAAATGACGTTGACATGGCCCATTATTTTGATATGAGCTCTTTCGTAAGTCTCACAAGCGAGTGGGTTGTAAAGAAAACAACAACAAAAATAATAAGAATAACGAAGAATGTTCCCACAATGCCTCACATCATCATGAATCACATATAACGCGGATATGACATTTTTCACTTAAGCTGGCAGTCATGTCATACGCTTCTAGCAGTTTGACGACCTCCATAAAGTTCTGAAGCGTTTCACGCCTTACCTATACTAGACAGTTTCGTCTCGTCTCGTCTGGTCTGGTCAGTTCAGGTCAGTTTATGTTGTTTATGGCGCGCTCAGTCAACTGTCATTCAAAGTGGAACGTTTATCGTTATTAAAAAATTACTTAAAAAATAAATTCAAAAGTTTTTTCTTCATTTTTATATATTTTATTTTATTTTTTTATTTTATTTGCTATCGGACATGTGTGGAAAAAAACTGCTTTTTTGTGGTGTTTGTAAAGTTTATTATAAGAAGGGTGAGGAGGTTGAACAAAGAATGAAGTAGCATATGAAGTAGTTACTGCAGACACACACAAGACACGTCACAAGTTTGTAGTGACTTTTGACAGTTTCGGCCACACTGCATAGAAGTTTATAGCTTCTACTGATGCAGGAGTTGTCTTATACACATACATCTATGAAAAGAAATATAAATAAAAAAATTTTTATATATTTTTTAACAAACTAGACACATATTCCAGAGATCTACTGACAACACAACTAAATCCCCAAACGTTCGAATTTTTACAGGACAGCGCATTCAAGCCAAGTGAGGAGTCGTCGTTCGCCGTTGCAATATGTGTTTGGTTTGTGTCCTTTGGGAACATGTTGTTGCCACACAGCTATGAAGTTCGTCACTTTATTTTTTGACAGTAGAAAAAAAAAAATTTAAACTAAAAGTTCTCAAAAATTTTGTTGACAACAAAAAAAAGAAAAATAATGTACCCCAGCCGCTGAAAAGCAAACTGCGGCCCTGTATAGACGATGCAACCGTGTCACCTGCCCACTTAGGCTGCTTACTCGTAACTTGTTCATTGATTACTTTCGACCATTTGCAGTGCTCCATTTGCCGCCCACTTCTTTGTGTGTGTGTGTATTTGTGTTGATGATGATTTTGTGGTCACTTGTGTTAATCCTTAGAGACATGTGTCGAACATGAATTTTGTTCGCTTCGCATATAAATAATAATTTTTGGGCACAGATGTGGGCAATATTGCCGTAGACAACTTGTCGATCTTTATAATGTTGTAATTGAAAGCATACATTTTGAATTTCTTTTATTTTTTTTACTTTTAAAATGTTCCTAAGAAATTTAAGGAGAAGTGGAGCCGTTTCAAAAAAAAAAAAAAAAAAAAAAAAAAAAAAAAAAACAACAAATAGTGCCAGTACAGATAATATCGAAAGATATTTTTATAAACTGCAAAAGTAAAAATAACTTTGAAGTCTCAAATGAGAGATACTTTGTATCCAATATATGTATAAGAACCTTAAAGTTATATTCTTGGTAACACATTTTGTTGTCTACTAGTGTATCTAGTTTTATTTGTTCCCAAAAAAATGCCTGCCTGCCAGCCTAAACCATAAAAGGTATTATTTAAAAATTTCACCACATGTCAAGTACATGATGTAGGTGAATTCTACATATACAGCACCCCTAATGGTGTTCGTTTTACGATTTTTTGAAATTTAAACCCATGGCTAATACAAATCTTTTTTCATCTGACCCAGTAAGCAATTTCAAGCGATTTTCAATATTTGGACCTGGTATCGGAGTGGTCTAGTAGCTTATAATTTTACATAGACAGTGACTCTCTAGCAACTCCAATTTGACACAAAAGAAGCTACTTTTTGATTTCAGCAACAGAAAGAGCTGTAAATCTTAAATATTTCATATGGAATATTGAGTTGGATAACTTTGACCATAAACATTCGGAGGCCCGAAGCATCATTTAAACCCGAAGCATCATTTAAACTAGAGATGGGCGTCGGGCGGGAATCCCGAAATCCCGCCCGATCCCGCGGGTCCCGCTTTCGGGATTTCGGGATTGAGCGGGATTGGGAAACTTTTAAAATTTTCGGGAGTTTTCGGGATAGTCGAGCTATCCTCCCGAACTTTTTAAAAAGTTTCCCAATCCCGCCCCGATCCCGATCCCAGCGGGACCCCGCGGGATCGGGCGGGATTTTGCGGGATTCCGCCCGACGCCCATCTCTAATTTAAACCACTTTATTAATATAATTAGTTTCGGACTCGAAGTTGTAAAAATTAAAACCATGACATTTTCTAGGTTACAAAAAAAATTATAAAGTAGATACATTTTCAACATGAGATGTCTTGAGATAATCTGAAGCATTTTGGAATGAATAACATATTACAGTTCGCTAATTTTGAATAATTATTTTTCATCTTAAAAAAAAACATATTTCCTTTTTGATTTGAAACAAAACAAGAAAAAAATTTTGAATGCTATAAAAAATGCTGAAGGATTAAACTAAATAAATTGAAAACAGACGTTAAGAATTTTATAGTTCAAAGCACAAATTTGCCACAGAATTTGCTGCGACGTTGGCATGGAAAGAACAGACATCATAATGAATGAATTTCGCTACAGTTGAAGTTCTTCACATGCCTGTAGATGGAAGAGAGAGAAAGAGTTCTGGGAGCAACAACTTTACAAAGTGCAAAACAATGAACGACCTACAAAGAAGAAGTTATTACTTATACAGGACAAAACAGGACAGCGACCACAATGATCTATCGTTGTTGACGGCTATAAAGTCAGAGCAGAAGAAGAATAAGTAGAATAAAAATTAAGCAAACAAACTGACAGATCAACCAAACGACTCTGTCCCTCCTACGACTACGATGGACAAACTTTGAAGCATAAAAGGAAAAAAAATATGCGATGCGGTGAACAAACACAGAACAAAGCGAAAACAAAATAGTTAAGGACAAAGTGAAAAAAAAAAAAATTAAAAGCAAGAAAGAAAGAAAATGGCGTTGGCCACTTCATTATGTCGGAAATATATGAAGTGTTGAAAAATGATTCCCTCAACTCGCATGACAGGCAGCATTGCCTCGCATCGCATCGTATCGTATCGCTTCAGAGTCGTATTGGAGCAAACAGCGAGCTGAGTACTGAGTTCTGAACTTTGTTGCAATGTACAAAGTGCATTTGACTTTTATGTACAGAAAAATGCTTGAAGCAAATTTTGGTATTCACACTTTTCTATTTTCATTGTTGTTGTTTTTGTTTTAATACTAAAAATACTTTAAACATTTGTTTTAGTTGAAAGAAGTTAAGCGCACAGCTGCGTCAAGTGTAACGCAACATCATCATCATCAGTGTCAGAATTTGTTTGTCCAAATGATGGCAACTAGCTTTGTTGTTGTTGTTGTTTTTGTTGTTGGTATTGTGGCTATGTTGCAACCTAAACAAACGTGTGGACACACTTAAGCGCAGTGATGCGCTTCAGTAAACGAACGAGAAGTATCCTTTAACCATCAGCAGCTGGCCATCATGTGCAAAGATGTGTTTTGATCACTCTGGGTTATGTTGCATCATGATGCGACTTTCTAACAAACTAAAAAAAAAAAAAAACATGAAAATAGATAAAAAAAGAAAAGTTTGTTTTTACTATTTTCCACTTTTGCATTCGTGGCAAATGACATTTATGCACTTGATGTGATGTGGAAAACTTAAGTATATATAAAAATTTTCAAAAAAAAAAAAAAAAATATACAAAAAAAATTAAATAAAAAATTTTAGGTATTTTAAACAAAGAAGTTATGTCGGCTACATAAATGTATATGGTATTCTAATAACCAGCAGATCAGACCTAGTAGGAGACACAAGAGTTAATATCCTCATTGATAATCATATTTGATTTCGTAATGGACAGAATATTAACTGTAAAGGAAAGCTATATTTGCAAATTCTCTCAGCAATATTAAATATCTTTAAAAAGATTAAGTGTCATCATCATCAAATTCGCGCTATTTTGAAGTTTTCCTTCGTTAAAGGCAAATCCGCTAGACAAACGTTTCGTGAGTTTAATGGTGTTTTCGGGGATGGTACTATATCACTTCGAACCGCAGAGGAATGGTTTCGACGATCCAGAGCCGGTGAAAACGACACCATGGATAAGCCAGCCTGCGGAAGACCTGTGACGACGAATACCGATCATATTATGGAAATCATCGAGTTAGACCGGCATGTGACATCTCGTGACATTGCCAATGAGATGGGAGTTAGTCACCAAACCATTTTAAACCATCTGCAGAAGGCTGGATACAAAAAAAAATCTTGAGGTTTGGGTGCCGCATGATTGGATGAAAAAAACCTTCTGGACCGAATCAACGCCTGCGATATGCTGCTGAAACGGAACGAACTCGACCCATTTTTAAAGCGGATAGTGACTGGCGACAAAAAATGGATCTCATTCGACAATATCAAGCGAAAACGGTCATGGCCGAAGGCCGCTGAATCGTCCCAAACAGTGACGCCCAGAAAGGTTTTGCTGTGTCTTTGATGGGACTGGAAGGGAATCATCCACTATGAGCTGCTCCCATATTCCGGACGCCTTATTCTACCATCTACTACAAGTGGACAATTTGAAGCAGGCGATCGACCAGAAACAGATTATCGAACAAAACGGCGCATATTTGAACTAAATCCGATCACTGCCACACTTTTATATGGCTTGAAGTCAATAGTCCGATTCAACCAAAGTTTAGACACAATAATGGAGTAAAATTTTAACCGAAGGAGAGAGAATAATAAATATTTTCTTGAAAAAATTTTAAAATGGGTGGTGACTTTGTTTTGGGTCTAGATGCTTTAGTGGGCTAATCCTTATAATATCAGTAGAGTAAAGATAGGATGATAGTAGATGTATTTTTACCCAATTAGAAGTGAATACATTCATAAATTATTATTTTTTTCAAACAAAAATTACAAAATGGCTGGAAGTTCATTAGCAAAACCTAAAAATGGGCGTGGCATCTTAGTTTTGACATTAGAAATTGTTTTACCCATTTTGGAGTGAATACATTCATGAATACATTCATGAATGTTTTAATCGTTACAGAGAAATGCTTAAGTTCTGAGTTTCAGCTTAATATCTTTTTAACTGACCTACGTTTGGCGAGAAACGAGTCAGGCGCATTCTCTGAGCTTAATTCTTTGATTTTAGATATGAAATCAAGCAAGTATATCGATCGTACAACGATGTTTGATTGTTTAGTAACACGAAACTGTTCATACGATACGAATTCAATTCATATTAAATTCAATATAGAAGAACGCTTTAGTCCGAAACTCCAAAAGATAAGGTCAAGTCAGTTTAACGTCTCTGTGAAAATATGAACATAAACGCTTAGCATAATTTTAAGTTACGCAAACTTTCTTTTTGTTAACGTTAAGCAATTTAATGGGTCAATGTAGTCCAGGGTCAAGTTGGTGAGGTAAAGTAAGCCACTTTAGAAAGATTCTTCATAAAATTATAGCTTAAAAAACTTGGATACATTAATCTCTAAGCACAAAACATTTCTTTTTTTTCTAGATTTTCAACTAAAGCCATACTTATTGAAACATTGAAGCGGCTCGCTTCACCCCAATTTTCATTATTAAATTAGTTTTTTTTAAGCTTAATTTTTTTTTTTTTTTTTATGAAAAAGTTTTAAATTTCTTTAAATATTTTTGATATTCTTTTTATTGACTTTTGTATATTTTAACTCAAAATGTGTGACCATAGTAGTACGTAGTCGCAGAAGAGAGACAAATTAAACAAACTAGCAATACTGCCAAAAGACAGTTGAAGCGACATGTGAAATGACAATCAGTAAGACAGGCAAACAACAAAAATGTACAAAAATTTTAAAATGTAAAAGTTAAGACGAAGACAAAGAATCATGTAAACGAAATCTACTCAAATTTGCCAATAGGCTGCACACACGCACATAAAATATATTGTCAGACAGCAACAACAACAACAAGAACACAGAGTTTCAAGTATAAAGTTGTTAAAAAGTAACAATAAAATGATGAACCAGAAAACCAGATAACTACTACGAAGATCTAAGCTTCTTCGTTTTTTGACGTTCGTACATTTTTGACTTCAAGTCAAGCTTCAGCAAAAAGAAGACAGAAAGATATAAAAAGTATCTGACAGTACGTACTACCTCACACAATCCTTTTTCACTACATCAGAACTAGTTCATTTTATACTCGCTGTACTCGAAGATGTCCATCAATTGCATTGAACAAATGCAACAAGGATTTTATCGTATCGTAATTTTTCTACTAAAAATGCTTAACAAAAATAAAATCCAAATCGAGAAAAGATTTGTACAACAAAAATTTATATATTTTATATATTTTATTTTTTTTTTTTTCTGATTCTCAAGTGAGTCGAAATGATTTGCCGTATTGTATGTCATCGACAACGCACCAGATATGCACATTAAAAAATACATAGATACATGCAGACAAACATTAAAAGATGTCTAGAATCAAAAGAAAATTTGTTCTGCAAATACAAAAACTAAAAATATATAAATTTTGACATTTTTTAGTTTTATTTTTTTTGACATTGACAGCATACAAATGCATTTAATTGTAGGTCGTTGTTAAAGCCACTCACCAATCTTAAACTCATTCTACTCGTATGTATGATGTCTGTTGTCAGAAATTGTCTTTGAGCATTTGTCTCTCGGCAAATTCTGTTCTGGTACTGCAAATGAATTATCACAAAAATTGCATGGATCAGTGATTGCGAGGGTATTTGTGTGTGTGGCATTACATTTTTATTTTATGTGATGAACAAAAAAGAGATTCAAAGGTTTTTTAATAATAAAAACAAAAAATATATATAGAAATATTAAAATAATTTAAAACAAGAAAAAAAGTTAACTTCGGTTGGACCGAAGCTTATACATATACCTGTTACACATCATTTGACGTTGATAGACCTTCGTGTGCAGCATTTGTATTAAATTTTTTTTTTTGAATACTAAACAAATTAAAAATATTCTTTAAGATTTAGAAATTCGCGGTCCGACTTGAACCAGTTTTAAACTGAAGATTTGGCATGGTATACGAAGCATTTGTACCATATTTGGAAGCCATTCGCTTTATAAATACATTTTTATACCTGTTACACTAGTGTAAACAGGTATATTCAGTTTGTCGGAAAGTTTGTAACGCATTAAAGGAGGCAGCGTAGACCCCATAAAGTATATATATTCTTGATCACTTCGACGAGACGAATCGATTTTGCCATGTCCGTCTGTCTGTCCGTCTGTACGTCTGTCTGTGTCTTGCTGCGCGATTTATTCGCTTAGTTTTAAAGATATTGGGCTGAAATTTTAAACTTAAGCTTTTCTAGGTCCTGTGTAGTTTCTATGTTAAAATCAATGTGCCACGCCCACTTTTAGGTATGGCTCCCATACAAAAGTACAAAATTTTTTCAAGTTCTTATATGAAAAAAATGTAGGTATTTATAAAGCGAATGGCTTCAAATATGGTTAAAATGTTTCTTATACCATGCCAAATCTTCAGTTTAAAATTGGTCCAAATCGGACGGCGAATTCCTAAATTTTTAAGAGTATATTTAATTTGTTTAGTATTTTGAAATAAAATTTAATACAAATGCTGCACACGAACGTCTATCAACGTCAAATGATGTGTAACAGGTATATAGTATAAACTTCGGTCCAACCGAAGTTAACTTTTTTTTTTTTTTTTAATAAAATTAACATAGCTATTATTTATGAATTTAGCCACTCCAAATTGGGTAAAAATACCCAACTCAAATACCCAATGTCAAATCCAAAACTAAGGTGCCACGCCATTTTTAGCTATAGTCCCCATACAAACTCATCGATTAATTTCGAACAAATGTATGTAAGCCACTGATGATCCCACATAAACTATTCAAAGATTTCTGTGGTATATAAGCTTCAGTTCCACCGAAGTTAACGTTTTTCCTTGTTTTTTACTTACTATATTTTGTAGTGTAAAATTCAAGCTTTAATTAAAGGGTAAGTGGACGTCTCCAGCACGTCTGTTTTTCAAGAAAACTAGTGTAAAACATCCAAAAAACATGATCTTTTGGGTCATTAACCAAACCTTTTCGAAAAAATGCCCAAATGGGCAGCAGAACCTTGTTTATCGCAACATTTTTGTTATTGATTGCTGATCATGATGTTGATTTTGATTGTTGATCATAATTTTTGATTATAATTGTTTATTATGCTTGTTGAATATGAATGTTGATTAATGATTTTTTGCTTGTTGTTTAATCGATTGCTGGTTATTAAAATAATAGATAAATTGATTATGTAAAATAATCTATTGCTGATTGATTACTCGATTAATCACACAGTCCAAGAACTCACCCAACATTGCATAACTAATGCTTGATATCATATGTGAATATAATTAAATCTTAGTCGTATCAGTGATATGGTTTATATAGCTTGCTTCTCATATGTCTTCAATCCGTTTGGGAAAATTAAAAAAATCATCCGAATTTTGCTGAAATCGTTGGATGTACGTTATACAATAGCGATCGGAATGTTGAAAAACTATCAATTAAAGTATTAGTTATCTAGAAACCAGATAACGAGTTCCTGTACAAAACGCTGATGGTCGGAAATTCAACAACTTGAATTTGTGTTGAGCAACGCCCGGTTTGATTTCTGCAACCAATTTGACGAAGTAACTCATCAAGGAAATATTATTTCCCGTTGGCTACTTTAAACTTGTAAAACTGGTTATTTCGCTTATATATTGTTACCATTTGAGTAAGTGCATATATCTTTAAGTGGAGAAAAAAATAACTGTAACTCAAATTCTACTAGTGATCAATCATTGCACAATTTTCTTAATGTTTTAACAACTTGTTCATTTGATTATAAAGGTTTCACCATCGAAGTGGTTAAGCTGTATTTTTCCATTCCTACATGTTCCGCGGTCCATATAAGGGAAATTGCGAATTTCCTTCATTTTGAGTCACAGCGACAATTTGAATTTTTAAAATCGGACACAAGATTTGAACTCAGCGACCCAGCGATACCCTGAATATATCAAGAAACCAAATATAAATAGGTATATCTACTATATTACAATTTGGAATATACTATCCAAACCATACAAATCCCCCAAATCATGCAAAACAAACAAAAAATCCACCGTTATAAAAAAAAAAGACTTTAATTTTTACACAAACCAAATTTTGCAAATTTCACCCCTTCCACCCATGTAAAAATTATAAACTGTAACCCAACTCATGATTTGGCCAATATAAGGTTTTTTAAATAGAATAAGGTTTTTAACAAATAGAATAAAAAGGTATTGAAAACCTGTGCATGTGTAGAATCTTAGTTTGTGACCTTTAAATACAGAGACGAGACTTCTATCACTCGAACATTTTACTTTTAAGCATTATTTTTTCAAATGAGACACACATACACAACAGACTAGAATATATTACAGACTGTTTGCAATAAAAATAATCTTTATCGAAATTAGTAACATATGAGTACCATTTTTATATGTTTTTTTTCAAACTTTAGCTTAAACTTTATTTGTTTTTGTTTTTAATATTTATACATGAAACGAACTGTCCATTCATCTCCTCATTTGTAGTATCTATCCATCTATCAACCCATTAAACTGTCCAACTGTCTATTCATCTTACCATCTAATTGCTGCAGTCAGTCAGTCCAGTTCATCTATCCATCCGGCAAGCAATCTACATCCTGACAACTAGTTCAAGCAATTCGAATGCAACTTGTATGTTTACAGTGTAAGGCGCATCCTTTTCAAAATGTCCTTATTTTATATTGTACATCTTCAACGTCCAACGTCTAGTAGACGCCATCACTGACGTGCATCACTGTCGTTATGTGTTCTTTTAGTTGTAAATTTTGTGTTTAGTCCATTATTATTTTCACATTTTACAGTCATTTGCTTTCCCTCTTTTTTTGGCATCGCCTTTACAAAATTGCTCAGTTGCTCAGTTACTCGTCAAGGAAGTGCACCGTACCATACCAGCCATCGAGCATCTTTCTGTTTGTCACTGTGTCAGTCTGTAACAGTCTATCTTCCTTCATCTATCCAATATGTCCATTCGTCAGTTTAACTCGTCAGAGGAACAGACAAACAGACAATCAGTCAGTCAGTCAGTCGTCCATTTTTATTTATTTTTTTTCTATTTTTCTGTACAAGTTGTCTGTCAGTCAGAGTTCTAAAAGTGCATAACTCAACCTTTACATCCTTTCAGTTGTCTTGCATTTTTAGTTAAATTTAGTTTACTCGGCAAATCGTTTCGTAATAATGTGTCCATGTGCTCATGTTGCTGGCGTCTTTTTCCTTGGATTTCCTTATTTGAAGTCGTCCACTCCTTCACCTCCTTCATATAAATCTAATAGTTTACTGTGTATATTCTTATGTACGTATCTCTATTTAATTCCAATTCACTGCACTGTAGACGTCAATCTGAATTGTCTTCTTGTTTCTGTCCATCACTTTTACGTCATTTTCTAGTGTAGTATTCACACTTTGGAGTCTGAAAAGAGGCGACGAGGATTTCACCTTTTTCTTTATTTATATTATTTTATTTTTGTTTTATTATTCTTTTTTTCTCTTAGTTAAAAATAAAAATATTTGCAATTTAAATAAAATGTGATGATGTTCAGCAGAGCTATGGAATTCGAACAACTCTGGATGTGTTATATAAATCTTATAATTTAAATGCAGAAATTTATTGGATTACATATATTTGCTTCTTTATTCGATTATTTATTCGTTGTTTCTATCTTACTCGTTGATTTCGTCGTATTATTTGATTTCATCATACTCGTTAAATTATGTTTACTCGTTTGTTTAGTTTTAGTTCAAATCGTTTTATAAACTTGTTTCGTGAATATGGTTTTTTGGTTATGTCGTACTAGCAGGAGTTAAAATAACATCGTCATTTTATGTTCTACCAACCATCTGAACAATATCTTGTCGTCTGATTATTAGTTTAGGAAGCTGTCCGCTATAATAAATTTACTCGCTGTAATAAAGTCACTCAGTACAATAAGTTCACTCGCTACCATAAATTCACTCGCTACGATAAATTTACTCGTTATAATAAACTCATTATTTATAATAAATTTACTCGTTATAATAAATTTTCTCGAAGCGAATTTTCTCGTTATAATTTACTCGCTTTAGCGGATTTACTCGCTAAATAAATTTAAATTTCCACTCAATAAATTTCCTCACTATAGCGAATTTACGCGCTGCAATAAATTTACTCACTATAGCGAATTTTCTCACTATAGCGAATTTTCTCACTATAGCGAATTTACTCGCTATAATAAATTCACTCGCTATAATAAATTCACTCGCTATAATAAATTCACTCGCTATAATAAATTCACTCGCTATAATAAATTTACTCGCTATAATAAATTTACTCGCTATAATAAATTTACTCGCTATAATAAATTTACTCGCTATAATGAAGTTATTCGTTGTAAAAAAGTTACTAGGTGTAGTAAAGTAACTCGTTGTAAAAAGTTACTAGGTGTAGTAAACATTTTTGACTATTTTTGCTTTTTAGCTAATTTTGTTTTACTCGTTGCTATTATATTTATTGAATAAAGAAAATCTTGTTAAACATTTCTTCCTGTTAGAGCTTTTTTTGGTTATAGAGTTCGCCTTGTTAAAGTGAGGTTTCTTACCCTGGAGCTCAATAATTTGTTTTGTATTACACTGTATTGTATCATATAAGTAAAAATTTTGGTAACATTTTACTCGCTAAACTAAAATTTTTCGTCGATTTCATCCCTTTTTATGAGCATGAATTGTATCGTTGAATACTACCGAAAAGCACACAATCTTTCTCGTTATATTTCTTTGATTGGACGATAACGAGATAGTCGCAAATATAGATCTCGTTTTGACTGAATCTGTCATACTCGTTGCATTGGGATCTTCAGATGTATGCGATATAGATTTATATGTACCAATTACGCAGTTTATATATTTTATTTGGATTAAACTAATTTTTTCTATTTTTCATCACTATCCCAGACGACATATAACTCATAAATCTATTACGACCAAAACCACACACCACCCCCTTTATACGTTTCATGTCAAAGTCATTAGTTTGTGAATGCGCCATTAAATGAGCGACAGGTCAGTTGCGATTGTTCAATATTCTTGTTTGGGGTCATTATGCGCCGTGTTAATATATCATGCAACGGAATTGCTATTGAGTGATGTTGTTGTAGTAGTTTGGGAATAAAATTTTACTGTTTTTCCAAAAAAAAATTTTTTTAAACCACAAAGAAACATGAAGCAAGAGAAGTATGCTATTTTTTGTTTTTTTTCATACTGCGCCGCTTTCAATTATTGGCAAAAATTAATTAAATATTTTCCGATCGAATGAATCGGCCAAATGGTCAAACTATATGCCTGACTGATGCTGAGCGGCAAGTGAACGTAAAAAAATTGCGGCATGAATGCGGGCGGATGAATTGACAGACGGACGGACGCACAGTGCCTGAATACCAGTGACGTTGACACTTATGCACTTCTTGCATTTGAATTATGTCAAATCCATTTTATTTTAATGAAACGTTGATTGTTTCGCAATTAATTTTCTATTGTTTGACAGTAATTATTATTATTTATATTATTTTATTCTGTATTGTGCATTGTTTTGAAATAAAAAAATTTTAACAAAATAAAATAAAAAATTGTTTGATTTGGTTCTAACCAATTTTATATATATGCTACATTAAAAAATTTCAACAGCCCTGAAACAAACTTTGGCAAGTTCCACTATTTTCTAACCGATGTCTCAATTAGACGGAGTGGATATAAGACCACAGATATATGTTGGACCAAATAAACTCCCTTTCTTAAATTAATTGATTGTGAGTCGGCCCAGAATAGTTTTAACTCTACTTATTTTCTAGATAATTCTTAAGTTTCAATTAATTATTGTCCTTTCCATAACTGTAACATATATATATCTTCTTCTTAATGTATAACAAGGAAAAATGTTAACTTCGGTGAAACCGAAGCTTATATACCCGTCACTCGTATTTTTAAATTGTCAATGTGTGGCTTAAATAGAATTTCGAGATGGGTTGGAACGTGGTCAATGGTCTGATGCAACCCACCTTGTATGAGAAGCCTATGCCCAAAAATGGCCGTGGCACCTAGTATTTGATGTTGGATATTAAAAGTGCTTTTACACAATTTGGAGTCAATACATTACTAAAAAATAACCATTTTCGTGCAAAAATTCGAAAACGAGCGGTAAGTTTGTATGGGGACTTTAGCTAAAAATGGGCGTGGCATCTTGCTTTTGATATTGTATGATATTAAATGTGTTTTTAGGCCATTTGGAACCATTTTCATACAAAAATTCGAAAGTAAGCGGTAAATTTGTATGTTGGATATATCTTAAAATGGGCGTGGCATCTTGGATTTGACATTGGATGACAGTAGAAGTGTTTTTAATTAATTTGGAGTGAATATATGCATAAATAATAAATATTTTCATACAAAAAAACGAAAGAAAGGGGTAAGTTTGTATGGGGGCTATACCTAAAAATGGCACTTTCATGTTCAAACTCGACGTGGTCGTTGCCGAGAAAAGCTTAAGTTTAAAATTTCAGCTTAGTATCTCCAGTAGTCTCCGAGTAAATCGCGTTGAAATAAGCAGACAGACGGACATGACTAGATCGTCTTGCTTCATTGAGTTGATCCAGAATATATATACTTTATGGGGTCCCCGATGCCTCCTTTAATGAGTTACAAACTTTCCGACAAACTGATTATACCCTTCACACTATGTGTAGCGGGTATAAAAATCTCATGTCACGATGTTCGTTTTCGATAGGCTACGAAATCACTCAACCGACTTCAATGAAATTTTGTTTTTTTTTGGTCCAACGTAAGAGATGGTATATTTTTTTGGAAATGGTCGGTGGGAACATAAGATCGATGAAATGGATTTCGGTATACAGGAAATTGGAAAAAATGGGGTGCCCCATAAGAGATGCATCGATTCAATTATCGAAACGAGAAATGGAATTCGGTATATTTCAAGGACCGGGAAGAATATGATCCTTAGAAAAATGGGCGGTACTGAATGATGATGAAAAAGCGTCGTGATATGAACGGGAGAAACAGCTTAATTAAAGCTTTGGTTACGACTCTATAAAGTAAGTCCAGATTCATAAAAAAAATATTTTTCAATTTAATCATCGGAATTTATGGTGTTGCTCGATTTCGAAACAACGATTTTAACCCAATCTTCAATGGCCTACCTAGTCCACCGAGTGCTGACTTTCCCGAAGAGTAAATTTTAGTTTTGGGTGCAGTGTCTGGTAGCCAAATTTGGCGAATACGGTGATTGCTCGATGGTATTTAATAAGTAACACGAGCTGTACTTCCACATTTCCGAAAGTTTTTCGCGGCGGATAAATAATAAATCCATAATAACCGTGTGACCATCCGGGAGGACCTCAGATGTGAATCAAAGAAGACGGTTTCCGTTTATTTAATTTACAGAATGTACATATATACCCAATAGTACTGGATCGCGCCAATGGACCAGACTGACTTTTTTCTGACGGCTTAGTCACTGACTAGTCAGAGTCGACTCAATGCCAAGTGATTATTTTCACAATAATTTAATTTAATTTATTTGTTAGCTCAGTCTAGCTCGATCGGGCTAGTCAGTCCCCAGGGCTATTGCAGAGTGTACACTGTGTACAACAGACCCAAGAGCTATTCAGCCTCAATTTTATATCGTATCCCATTTTTACATTACATTGTCCTACAAAAGCTAACGTGTTCGGTTCTACAACAGCCTAGGATGTTGCTGACTAGCACGGGGCTATCTGGCTATTTTATGCTCTTAAAATTATAAAATAGTAAATTAAGGTATACGTATATTAAAATTATAAAGATATTGCATCTCATAAAAGCAATTATTAAGTCAAATGCACGAAATGAGAGCTTTGGAAAAAACTCTCATATGCTTGTTTTTCTAATTCATTTTACTTACGCTTTCTCTCTCTCTCAGTCTTGTGTGATTTTCACTCTATTGTATATGATTTTTTCTCTTTCTCTATCTCTCTTCTGCCTCTCTCTCATGTTTCTTTTTTTTTTAATTATTTATTTTGAGATTCAAATAATTCGTACAATCTTCGAATTCCTTATGCTATAATTAAGTTATGCATATTTTAAGACATTACAAACTCCCTGAAAATATCAAAATACTCTCAACACTAAGCAAGTAGAGTATAATTTTAAAATAATAGATGGAGCAGATATATTATAAATTATTATTTTTTTTTATATGTTTCATTAAACGTATTCTGTGTGATGTCGCAGACGGGTATTATTTTAGATTATAATGATATGTGAAGCAGACATTTTATTGATGCGAACAGCATTGAAATGTTGAATTATTGTTGCACATTTTGCAATAAAATAAAAATTACTGCATATGTATAATCAAAAATGACATTATCACACACACACACACTAAAAATAAAAAAAAAAAGAAAAAGTTGTCAAAACCATTGACAATTTTGTTTAACAAAAATATCTTTTACAATTTAATTTAATTTTTGTACAAATTGCCAAACATGCAGAAAATGAATAAAAAAAAAATAAGTAAACTTTATTTAGAAAGTTGGCTAACCACTTCTTGCCGCTTTTTTTTTTTTTTTTTTTTTTTTTTGTTGTATAATACAACAACAACAACAAATACTATGAGTACATTTTCTGGAAATAAGCAACGCCTGCTAAACTTTTAAAACGTCAATCAATTGTCCAAAGTTGTCGGAGTTGTCTGACATGTTTTAAATTAACTGACGAAGACGAACCAACATGCACGATTTATTCTCTGCTTAAAGGGGGGTTTGAACCTTCTGGCAATAACAAGAACAACAACAAAAAAAAAAACAACAAAACAAAAAAAAAATAAAAATAATGAAAATTAAAAAATAAAAAAAAAAAAAAAAAAAAATAAAATATACAAAAACAACACAAAAAAAAAAAAAAAAAAAAAAAAAAAAAAAAAAAAAAAAAAAAAAAAAAAATAAAAAATTAATTAAAATAAAAATTTTGAATCTTTAAAATTAGAAATGAATTTAGAATTGCAATGGAAATATACAAAAATATAATTTAAACAATACAGAATTATGATTATTCGACTGCATAAACCGATTAATTGGTAAATTGATTCGATTAATCGATTAATTGATTTCTAAAAATATTTTTTAACATTTTTTGACCCCGTTTTTTTTTTTTTAAGGTTTTCAAGCAAGATCTACTGTCTGTTGATTTTTGGCCCCCCCCCCCCCAATTCCTTTTTATTACTCTTTATTTAAAAGTGCAACTGAAATTTACTTGTCTCATAAAAGATGTTTTAGTTTACTCATTAAAAGTCAAACAAGTTCTAAAACAATTGTATGTGCTCTGAAGTAGCGCAATAAGGTAAGCTCACAAAGTTTTGAGTGGTCATTCAAACACACAAAGGTTCAAATCAAGATGATTAGGATTGTTGTTACTTTTCCCAGCATCTAGTACTCATTTTATGGAGCTGCTATAATTTAGGCCACATAACGACGGTATGGGTTACAATATTACTTTCCACAATTAAGGCTAATTGATCGGAGCTAAGATCTAAACAAACACAAATTGTCAATACTAAAGCAGGTACGCCTGCAAAAACTGCAAAGTAAAGAAGATATGAAATCTTAGTCGGGTTCGTGGACCAATAAGTCGTGTTTTCTATAAATGAATATATTGTAAAGCATTCGACCTCTCATTATACCCTGTACCCAAATGGTAAAAGGGTATATTATGTTTGTGCGAATGTATGTAAAAGGCAGAAGGATGCAAGATAGACCCTCTAAAGTATATATATTCTTGATCAGCATTGGAAGGGGAGTCGAACTAGCTATGTCTGGCTGTCAATCTGTCCGTCCGTCTGTCCGTCTGTCTGTTGTCTGCCGTATGAAAACGATTATTTCGAGACTATAAGAGGTAGAGTTTTCAAAATTGAAACTCAGACTCTCCTAGGCCGTCAATTGTGCACTTACAAACGGTTTTTCTCTAGACTCATTTTAAGGAGTACCCCCATACAAATCTACCCAAAAATTTTGGGGTTTTGCATAAAAACGTCATTGTTTTTTATTCTAGGAAGTTTAAATTTAGTATAAATTATGTCTATGATAGTCCCAATAAAATATCCCAATATGGGTAGGACCAACAAAATTTTAGGTATAGCCCCCATACAAATTTACTCCCAAAATTTTGGGTTTTTACATAAAAACGTCATTGCTTTTTATTCTAGGAAGTTTACATTTAGTACAAATTATGTCTATGGTAGTCCCAATGAAATAGACCAATATGGGTAGGCCCAACAAAATTTTAGGTATAACCCCATTCAAAGATATACCCGATTTTTTAAGTTTTTCTATGAAAATCAAATTCAATGAGGTATGGTAGTAAAATAGAACCTAACTTAAGGTACATATAGATTGCGTACAGGGTATCTTGCAGTCGAGCATACTCGACTTCAGCGTTCTTTCTTGTATTGTTTTTTTTTAGTGTTTTGCATTCCAGTCTCCACCAACCAAAAATCTGATGATTAGAGTGGTCATTAGGATAGTCCAAAAACGCATGGAAAAAAATTTTAACAAAATTTTTATGCTATGATTGTTCTATACCATTTTTTTTTTAATCGGATAATATTAAATGGTCCCGCAAGCCCCTGAAGTTTTCATTGTACATTTCATGGCAAAATAACCCCAATAATAACGCATACATAATTTTGTTACAAATTTTTTCCATGATTTTCTGGACCACCCTAATGACTACTCTAACTATTAGATCTAGAAAGCTTTAAGGCTTTACTTTTTGTATCTTTCATTTACGAAGTAAACTATGTATGTTATCTCTAAATGAAATTTGACTGTTTATAATATGAATTGTCATACGACAGAATATCGTGAATAAAGTTTGTATAAACATAGCAGTTTTTCGTATTTTGTTTTTGGGCTTTTGATCCTTTATATATGATCAATTAATTGTACAAAGAGGCCACTGGTTATGCAACCGTACTGTGTACCAAGGAAGATAGGCTTTTCGCTTTAGTATATTATTCTAAAAATCTTAAGGATAGAGTTATTTGTAGAATCTTAATCGTGCATGGGCCAAAATCCATATAGGTACTGTTATTGTTTCACAAAGGAACACTATGTGTGACAGGCTTAGCTTGGTCTTACTATGCATTAATTTTATTATATCCATGTGACACCTTTACTAACCAGAAATAGTGACTGTCTAGCAGTGTCTGCTAATTGAAAAAAATGGTCTAAGTCCAAAGAACTTTAATTTTTAAAATAGTACTCATACTTACTGATGAGTAACTTAAAATCCTCCTGTTATCATTGGTTAAGAATTAATTATAAAATTCCTTTGAAAATGTTATCGAAAATTGCATTACAAGGGAGCGACAAAAGAAGTACCTATTGTCACGCTATTTCGAATGAATCTCAAACTCAATTAATGTTACGAAATGTAACATAATATACGAAGGAATCTGGAATGGGAATTTGGAAGCGAGAAACAGAGATCTTCTTTCTTCCCAAATAAGTTGTTGAACGAACCACTTTTCGAAGCGCTCAACTGAACAAAATCAATAAAAAAGGCCACAGACATTTAAGCCTAAAAGAAGAAGTATAGACAACAGGACAATCCACACATATCCTCACACTTTCTATACCATGCCTGAAAAGTTAACCCAGAAACTCAGCAGACACTGCTAGACACTTCGTTGTTACAATAAGGGTATTCAGAATGGTCTTGTAATTCCAGAAACAACAATATCCATATTAAAATTGTATTCTTAATATTTTTGCACTACTCACGACCCAGACTACAAAATTTCAATGCATCGGTGTAAGGGCTAGGGCTGCTAAACATATACGAAAGTGTAGCAAGTCGAGTCCCCTCAATTAATTCTATTTCGCGACTAATTTCTTTTTATTTTATAGTTTATTATTTTTTTCATTAAGCTTTCTCGTAGCTTTTTTCGCATAAATATTGAATTATATTTCAAACAAATAAGGCAAAGTCACGAACAGCTGATTGCACAAATTCTGCACAGAGTTGCACAAATTTACTTTCACAAGTGGCGCTCACTTTGCCTTCGAGTGCAAAGTTAATTGTTTATTTTTTTTTTCAAGATCATTCAAAATACCTAAAATAGGTTTTTATAGATGTGAACTATTCGGCATAAAAAAGAGCATCGAAAGTATCGATACTTTTGGAGATGAGCAAACATATCAAAATTATTTAAGTATTGCAAAAAAATATTCAATGCATCCCAACACACATCTGACATGTCAACTGTCCCTAAGTACGAAATATGTCTACAAAATGGATTTTTTGGTGTTTTCTTAGAGCAAATATTTCATAATCGCACATGTATTGGGTTCTTATAGAACATGTGTAAAGCGCTTGTTGGCCACGTCTTCTATTCAGAAAAGTTAATGTATTTTCTCTTATATTGCTTTTATTTTATATTTTACTATAAGTAAATTACGATGCACTTATTAAATATATGACAAAATCAATAATTCAATTAGACTAGATAAAAATCATAAAAAATAAAAAAAATATATAAACAGAAACTTCATTAAGCAACATTTGCGACTTTCATCTGGTTTGAGTAATAAAATCAACATAAAGCACACAGTGGGACACAGGGTCATGAGTTAATTTCTTTATTTTTTTTTTTTACGCTCTTTTGGGTCAGAGTAAGTTGCATGTCCTTTTGACGAAATGCGACAAAGACGTAGAAGCTGAAGATGAAGCTGACGCGTTGCAAAGTGTTTTTAATTTCATTTCACTTTATTATGATTTTTTTTTTTTTTTATTTTTTTTTACCATTTTGGTGATTTTAATTTTTTGTCATCTTTTTTTATATTTTTTGATGAAGTTAAAAAAAAAAACACAAGAGTAACAGTAACAAAAGTCAGAGCAACGCGTAAAACAAAATGCGACAGTGATGACAGGATGTTTAAAAAGGACGTAAAAAATAATAATAATGAGTGAGTGAGAGAGAGAGAGAGAGCGAAAAAAAAATACAGAAAAATAAATAAAAGTAATTAAATTTCGTAACAAACATGACGAGATAATGGACCGAAGCCATTAGTGAGCACAGTTCATCGTCATCGTCGTCGTCGACGTCGTTCTTGTCCTCGTCATCATCAACAATGTAGAATGCCTTGCATCCTGCGACTGAGCTGAGCTGAGTTGTTGTTGTCCTGTTAAATGTTTCAAGGCATTGCTTAAAGGTTGACTATAACTGTGACTATAGCCTTTAAGGATGCGCGCATAAACAGCTGGGTGCATGCATCAAACAACAACGACAACAACAATAATAACAAAAAATAATAACAAATACATCATATTCGCCTTTAATGTCCTGCAAATTTTTAAAAAAAAAAAAAAAAAAAGAAGATTGCGCTACGTAAATAATCCTTTTGCCTTTACTACTTCTTCTTCTTCTTCGGCTTCTCTTTTTTGTTTCACGTTGTTATTCCTTTGGGGCAAATTTTTCTTGATTTTTGCTGAAAAGTTTGTGTTTGAATGACAAGATGGAACGTATATAATAAAATACACTGAAAAAAATTTATATTTAGTTATAAATGTACATTAAAAAAAAAAAAAAAAAAAAGTGAAAAGTCTAAGGAAAATTTTTTCAATGTCCACCTAAGCAGCCGACAAGCCTCGATGTCTTCCAAAACGCAAAAAAAAACAAGAAAAAACTTTAACTTCGGTGGAACCAAGACAATTAAATACCCGTCACACGAATCTTTGAATAGTTTAGTGTGATCATCAGTGGCTTATATACATTTATAAATATATATTGGAAAATAATTACCTTTTCATACATTTGTTCGAAAATAATCGATAAGTTTGTATGGGGACTATGGCTCAAAATGGGCGTGGCACCTTGGTTTTGTTATTGTATGTCATTAGAAGTGTTTTTACCCAAATTTGAGTAAATATTCTCATAAATAATACCTATTTTTATACAAAAATTCGAAAATAGGGGCTATAGCTAAAAATGGGCGTGCTTTTAATATTGGATGAGATTAGAAGTATTTTTACCCAACTTGGAGTGACTACATTCATAGGTAATAGCTATTTTCATATAAAATTCGAAAATGGGCGGTAAGTTTGTTGGGTATTAAAAATGGGTTTGTGATTAGAAGGTATATTAAAAATCAAAAATAACTTTCCTTCCCCTCCCCCCCCCAAAAAATTTAAATAAAAAATATAATTAAATTAAAATTTTTAAAATTTCACTATAATTATTGCTTATTTTTTTTTTTTTTTTTTTTTTTTTTTTTTTTTTTTTTTTGTATTTGCCCGTTTTTTTAAACAATGCGTTATTGTTTGTTTTACATTACAAAAATATTTCTACTAAGATATTTTTTTTTATTTTGTGCTATTTTCTTTTGCGCCGCAACAGTGTGTGTGTATACACATACTTCTTTTTTTTTTTTATTGTAGTTCATCGCGCCCACTCGCGTTTTATACTTGGATCAATTGCTATCTTTTTCTAACATTTTTGGCGCCTTTCCCAACATTTTTTTTTTATTTTTTTTTTTTTTTTTTTTTTGTAAAATGCATTTAAAATTTTATTGCAGCTGCATTTATTCTGGTTTGATTTTTAGCTTTATTATTTTAAAGTTTGTTTTTTTTTTTGGTATAAATTTAGTAATCAAAAGTAAATATTTGATTTATTGTCTCGCTCACACGCGTTGATTTCATGTTTAACATGTTTTTATTTTGCCGCCAAATTAATTTTATTTTTTGTTTTAATTCTATTTTAAACTGGTTTATTTGAAAAATAAAAATAAAACGCGTCATGGAATAGCAATTTATATTTATAAATTATGTGTAAATTATTAATATTATAAAATGACAAATCATGCCTAACGCTTTAGCGTGTCTCTACACCAAGTTCGTCTGTCCTTCCGTCTAGTTGTCTGTTCGGCGTACTATGTATCTCTGAGTCTATAAAAGATAGAAAAAACATTTAAGTTATTATTAAGATACACTTACTTTCGTATTAGTTTATCATATATTGGTTAACTTAAATTAATGCTTGAACCGACGTAAGACTCAGTGCAATTGGTTAAGTAGCAAAAAAATTCAAACATATTATTTTCACTTCACATCTCACAGTCAAATGGAGTCGTCACAAACATGACTGAAACTCACTTCCACTGTCTTATTAAGTCCGCAACAGAAAGTGAAGAAGATACGTCTTGTCCTTAGTACAGAACAATTCAGTACCATATTTTCTATGAAAATCATTAGGTTTGGATTAGTTTCTCTAATCAACAAATTATAACTTATATATGGGGGGTTCTACAAGGGGGGTATTATGAAGTTGCCGTCTAGATGGAAACAGATTATCGAACAAAACGGCGCATATTTGAACTAAATCCGATCACTGTAACACTTTTTATAAAGCATTGAATAAAGAGCAAAAAAAGCGAGAGAAGATATTTGACAACCTTATATTCAAACGGATATTCTTTCAGAAGGTCAACATTCGATCGATTGACTATTGCCAAATTTGGTGTCTTTTAGAATAACAAAACTTCTTTCGTACAAAAATTTATTGTAGGTTTTACGTGTGGGGGGCATATAAAAATCAATTAGTAATAAAATTAAGTGTTATACTTAAATAGCATATGTGTCGTAAAATATATTTATTTAATTGTTGTCCCTTTTTGCTTGATATAATTTAGTTGATTGTACGGAAGTCTCTATTTAAAATTTTTAAAAAATAAAGATATGAAAACGACATAATCAATTTGAACCTACTACATAAATACAAAATATGTACATCATTTCATATACATATTTACATATTATACGTACATAAATATATTATATCGATTTTTTTTCTAAATGTAAATCTCAAATATTCATAAACATGATGTTGCAGTTTCCATATATATTTTATTTATTTATTTATTTTTTTTTTTAACTTATTCCCTTCACACGTATTTTAATTGAGTTTTATGATTTTTTAAATGATCTAGTCGCATACGGCATAACAAAGTAAAAAGTGTACTATACGTCCAGCAAATATTCATTGAAAGATTCCTCAGCGACGTTGAATATCGAAGTTCATTAAATTTGTTAAAGTTTTTGGTGTGGTTTGTAAAAAGATAAGATCTATGTGATATCACACGGAGCCTCAATTTTGGTCCCCAACCGTCTCACGTTTATGACATAACAATATTTCTAACAGTGGTGGGCATTTTTTACATATCTTAACATACGTGTTGATGATGCTTTCTTAGGGCTACGTTTGGTTTTTTTTCTAACATTTTAACGACAAAAGCTTTGTTATTTACTTTGTGAGTCAACCACTGCTTAAGATATATCCAGTCTATACATTTAAATTCTATTTTATTTAAAAAAAAAAAGCTATCAATTTTCCCATTTCTCATCGATCTTTTAATGAGTGACAACAAATGAAGTATATCAAATATTCGAATATGCTGAAGTTTATATTATTTTTTATTCAGTTAAATGAAATGCTTGACTGCGTTTTTTTTTCTCTACATTTTCTTGAATTTCATGAAATGTTTTGTTGTCTTAAGCAAAACCACTTCAAGTAGTACTTGAAAGCCAGCAACGCTTTTGTCTTGCCTTTTTTTAACAAAACGTACTTGAGCATTTCTTAGAAATATGAAAAAAAAAAAATTGAAATAAAATTGAAAAACGCACACACTTTGCAATGTTGCTGGTAGTATCGGCGGACACGACATTGGTGATGAGATGAAGGAAGCACAGCTGCCACACAGCTTGAGCATAGCAGCAACAGCAGAGCGCATTCACCATCATCGTCTTCGTCATCATCATCATCGGTTAATTCGATCAAAAAAACAGGGACAATTCCCTTTCAATGAAACAAAAATGAAGAAAAGAAAAAATATATATGTACATATGCACAGCGGCGTCGCTGCTTACACACTTGAATGAATCAAAAGAAGTAAAGAAACATTGCTGCAACTGCGCAGATCTAAACTAAACTTCATGTATGCATTTTTTTTTTTTTTGTGGTTGAAAGTAATGCAAAGCCAGTCAGCTGTATTGTTGAGCTGCGCCATTATTCAATCTTAATATTTTTTTTCGTAGAGTAAGCAAAGATTTAAAAATATTTTATTGATTCATTCAATAAATTGACTGCGTCGTGTGCAGTTCAGTTTAGGTTGCTTGGCTAGCTGCCAAGTAGGCAGCGTAAAGCAGCCCAAAGCAAAGTTTTTGTACGAGAATTAATTTTGAATAACCTTTTTTTTTTTATGTATTTATTTTTGAAAGTATGTTTGTAAAGTGTACAACTATTTTATTTGTTTTTGTTTTTCTCCTTTTTAGCATTTATAAACAACAACAACAAGAAGAGAAATGGCACGTACCAAGCAGACTGCTCGTAAATCAACTGGTGGAAAAGCTCCACGCAAGCAGCTCGCCACCAAGGCTGCACGTAAATCGGCACCATCAACTGGTGGCGTTAAGAAGCCACATCGTTATCGTCCTGGTACCGTGGCTCTGCGTGAAATTCGTCGTTACCAAAATCGACTGAGTTGCTCATCCGCAAGTTGCC